>JAQMCW010000011.1:18617160-18629330 GCA_030068335.1 Chrysichthys cranchii
TCGATTTGTTCTCTCAGATAGTATTGACAACAATTAACCTCCTCATGACTGCTTGAAGAACTTTGGACAGTTTAGCGCATGTTTTCCAAGAGATGGCGCTAACCGTTGTTTGCCGAAACGGATAAGTTACGGTGGGCTTATCGAAATGGCGTCCACGGTGGCTCAGGGGGAACGTCTGCCTATTGCGTAACTGATCCATCTTGCTCCGCTGTAGAATCTTTGGTGAATACAGGGTTACCATGAGTTACTGTAATTCTGACATAACGCCAATGCACTATAATCCCTGAAACCTCTCATCCATTTCCTGTAAATTTGTTCTTTCAAGAAACAACAGATCTCATCATCTCGTTATATCCGGGCAGTTGCGCTTAATTAAAATCCATCGTCTTGCTGCTCAGTCTAAAATTTTCTCTCTCTCTCTCTCTCTCTCTCTCTCTCTCTTTCTCTTACTGTCCCTCTGTGATGTAGCAGGACTTTCCAGGACCACGTTTTTTTTTTTTTAATAAAAACGACGTCCCGCACCTCCTCAGCTGTTTCGTGGCGATTCCAAGTTTACGATCAGAGATTTTCTCCAGCTTTTATCCAATTACGGTGCTGCCTAAGGCGAAACGTGGCCGAAGCCCACACGCGATCGGCCACCTAGCGCACTCTGAGAAGCTAGTCTTCTGCTATGAGATCAGGACCATGATGCATTGCTTACTGTGTAACCGTGTTGAAGGAATGCACCCCTGCGAGCTGATCCAAGATGGGTTTCTTTTTGTTGTTTGGTTGGGGGTTTTTTTTTTTTCGTTCCCATACAGACGCTGCGCTGCAGGGGCGGGGCTACAGGCGGGGCCACCGCCCTTGGGCCCAGGGCCCTCCCCTGTATCAAAGGGGGCCCTCCCCTGGTTTGTAGGGGGCTCCTCGGTGTTTTCCCCCGGGGCCTTGTGTGCAGTTGTTCCGCCACTGCTGTGCTGGGATCAGCTCGCCGACGCTGTAGTTGTGGGAGTGAGACGATCCACTGTCACTCTCTGGGCTGCACTTTTATTTAAACACGTTTTCATCATTTGTACTGTATTTAGTCTTTTTTTTGTTGTTAGTTTTTTTTTTTTTCTTAAAGATTCAATAATACATATTCCACTTGTTTTAATCATGTTATTTTTGCTATACATTCTATGCATTGCTATTTTATGTCTTTTATAACCCATCTGTCATCCCTGAAAAAAACAAACAAAAAAAAAAATTCCATTTGTGGTCATCCGTAACGGAACACTACGGTTTCAATCCCTCGACCTCAACAAATACAAACCCAGATCATCTATACGTGACTGACGCGGTCACTAGAAACGATGTGCAATATTATAGCAGAAACTGAAAAATGCATATTTTTCACGTGTATTATAATGTAATGAAACAGGAAATCAAGAAAAAAAGTACAGCTGCATGATTGCTTAAAATACATGTATTTTTTGAGCTTAATATTTAAAAAAAAATGTATAACAGTAAGTAAATTTTAAAGTATTTTTTTTTTTTTTTTTTTTTGCATTTACATGATTTTTTTTCTCCCTAATAAATGTTTGGTAATTAAATTGCATTTTCTCCCCCTTTAAATGAATAAAGACAGGTAGTAAATGATGGGTGATGTCTTTGTGTCGTGTTTAAACCTGGATTCGTGAATAGCGTTTCATTTTAGTTTGGGCTTTTGGGAATTAGAAAGGCTAAGGTTCATGTCAACTGATGTCCTTATGTTTAATGTGGACACAGTAAAAGAATAGGAAAATAAATATGGAAAAAGAAAATTGTAAAAATAAACACACAAAAATATCGCATAAAATAAAATGTTAAAAATGAAAATATAAGGATATGAAAAGAAAAATCTGGAAAAAGAAAAGGGGAAAATATATTTTTAAAAAAATGCATAAAAAAATGAGCAAGTAAAATAAAAGGTTAAAATGAAAAAAGTATATGGAAAAAGAAAAGGAAAAAAAATAAATGCATAAAAAATAAGCAAATCAAATAAGTTAAAACAAAAATAAAAGTACTGTATATGGGGAAAAAGAAAATGAAAAAATAAATGCATAAAATAATCAAATAAAATAAAAAGTTAAAACGAGAATAATAGGATATGAAAAAAAATATGGAAAAAGAAAAGGAAAAAATATAAATAAACCCAAAAATACATGCATAAAAAATAATCAAAATAAAAAAGTTAAAATGAAAATAAAAGGATATGAAAAAAGAAAAATATGGAAAAAGAAAAGGAAAAAACTATAATAAAAAGAAATAAATATATATGTACATACAATTTAAAAAATCTAATAAAGTGCTGAAGGAACTTCAGCAGGAAGTCCACAGTCCAGTTCATTCACCATGTCCCCCTGGGATCCCACTGATGATCGCTAATTATCGCTTATTGTCATGTAGTCAAATCTTGTAGCGCGTACACGGCATGCTCTCGGGATTTTCCCACTTCCGATTATCTTCACCATGCCCAGCGCTACCGAGTTTGCTTCCGCCTTTGTGCCGCAACTACACTTCCCAGAATGCATCGTGCCCTGACGTATGCGGAAGCTTAAGAACATGCCGGTGTTTCACATCAGGACTGATTACCTGCACTGTATATATAGACTCTCTCAGCGAATACATGACGATAAGTGATAACTAGGGGCAGGGCGATCTCAGGGGGTTAAGATGCTGCACTACTGATTAGAAGGTCGGGAGTTCAAATCCAAGCACCGCCAAGCTGCCACTGTTGGGCCCTTGAGCAAGGCCCTTAACCCTCAACTGCTCAGTTGTATAAAATGAGATAAATGTTAGTTGCTCTGGATAAGGGCGTCAGCCAAATGACTGTAATGTAATGTAATGTAATGTAATGTAATGTAACTACCGATCATCAGTGGGATCCTTTGGGGACATGGTGAATGAACTGGACTGTGGACTTCCTGCTGAAGCTCCTGGTGGACATAAGGAGTCCAGCCTGTCAGCAGATTCCGTCAGCAACTTTGAAATAATCTTCTCCATGCTAAAGGTTCATTTTCACACTCGCAACGGCACACAGGCAAGTCCGCATCGTAAAAACACTCCCGCTAAAGAAGGATTCACGTGTGCAGGAGTTGACTACACTACCTGGGCAGAAAGGCACTCCCAAGGGCAGCTGACTGACAGCGTGCCCCTTCAAGAAACAACAAACGCTAATACGGAAAAAGCAAAAGCAATGTGGGAATAGTAAAAGCAATAAAGAAAAGCATTTCATTTTCATATTGTTTTTTATTTATTGATTGATATCTATCTATTTATTTATTTATTATTATTATTATTAAGACTGTTTACTTTTTTTTACTTTTCTTTTTCCATATTTTCTTTTCTTTTATTTCTGTTTTAACTTTATTTTATTTGATATAGCTTTATCTATTTATTTATTTATCTGATTTATTTATCTATTTATTTATTTATTTTACTTTTCTTTTTCCATATTTCTTTTCTTATCCTTTTACAGATTTTTTTTTTTTTTTATGCCTCTCCTGGGAGTCCATACACGTCAACAAGTCTAAAGCTAGAAAGTGGAAAAAGCAAAACTGGACCCGATGTCCTTTGTGATATTTGCTGGAGCCGATTTGTTCAAAAGGACAAATTCTGAAAGTCGAGGTCACTTTGTCCTAGATCTCAGTGACTCGTAGCTAGTTTGCATTGGTGAGACATATTTCTTTTCTAATTTGACCGCAAAGATTTCAATGACACCGGGGTGTGACCTTCAAAAAGGAAAAAAGAAACCCAAGTTCTCTTAGTTTTATTAAATAAAGTGTCATACTCCAGCGAATTGAATCACCGGAGCAGGTCTGAGAGGAAAACCTCTCTAAAACACTGATAAACAATCTTAAAAAGATCAGAAAAAATGAGAAAAGGTTGAAAAAAAATCAAATAAAATAATTCTTGCTTGTATCAACATACCATTGCTTTGCCAATTTTATTATAATTATAATAATATCCTAGAGATTTCATTCTCCTATTAAACCCTAACTGATCTAGCAACACATTACATTACATTACATTACATTACCATCATTTGAACGACATTCATCATTTATCCAGAGCGACTTACATCTTTATCTCATTTATCCAACTGAGCATTTTGAGCTTAAGCGCCTTGCTCAAGGGCCCAACAATGGCAGCTTGGCGGTGCCTGGATTTGACCTCCCGACCTTCCAACACCGACCGACAAATTACCAGGAAGCAGAGTTCCTGGTGGGTTCTGGTAGACGTCATAGTAAAACAAATAAGGCTTCTGTTTTGCATGACGTGTAAATGACAGATTGAAGCGATTACTCACAGGTCTCAGACACATCACCAGACATGGAGTCGTCTTTTCTCGTCTTCCTTCTAATTTGCCCCACGGCAGTTTGTCAGATAAGAGAATATATCTACATTAATACCCCAATGATCTGGTCGTCTGCTCAGACGTACTGCAGGGAAAACTACGTAGATCTGGCCACCGTGACTAGTCAGGAAGAGAACCAGAAACTGCTGAACGCTACAAGAGCATTCACCCCTGCGGTCGGTTGGATTGGGCTGAACAGAACTGCACCGTTAGCAAACACCTGGCAGTGGTCTGATGGAGAACCAACTGGTTTCTTTAACTGGTTGATTGGCGAGCCTAACAACCAGGCAAATATGGAGAACTGTGGCATGGTGCGTGATAACGGCTTCTGGAATGATGATCCCTGCCAAAGCGCTAGACCTTTCTATTGTTCCGGGAGATTTGTTTTGGTGAAGGACAATCAGACATGGGAGCAAGCTCTTCACTATTGCAGAACCTACCACACCGGCTTGGCTAGCCCAGTCTTTCCTGGACAACGAACCCAGGGTGGAACAGAAATAGCGCAAACCCAAACAGTCCGCGTGTGGACCGGCGTGCGCTTCGTGAACGGACAGTGGGTCAGTGTGAGCAGGGTGCCCCTGGGTAACCTGGTCTCGCTGTCCTCATGCCCAGCTCCAGGCTTCCGCTGTGGAGCTCTCAACACCAAGACGTACGTTTGGGAGAACCGAGATTGCAACGAGAAGCTTAACGTCCTCTGCTACAGATGGTGAGTAGCACACATGCAGGACAATTCACCAGTCCATCGAAACATCTAAACATTTCTGTCGCCTCTCAGTTTTCTCCTAAAGCCACATAATAGAAACAAATCCATTTGGATGGTCTCACATCTGACCTTTTTTTTCCTTCTTCCTGGACAGATGGCTTTCTACAAGTAGAAGAGTCTCCTGCCAGAGCAAATGCACGCGAAATAATTCAACCAAACCTAGCTATCTAGAACGTGCGAGTTATTTTAGTCATATTTATCCAGCTTTAATATGAAACGGTCTTGTTTAGTCTTGGCTAGAAAAGTGACTTTGAATTTTACTCCAGATGTTGGTGATGGGTAAAACTGCCGCTGGACTTCCTGTATCTACAGCTAGCAAAAATGAACCATTTAGACATTTTTTTCCCCTCTAATGGTTGTGTAGGCTCGAAAGATGCGCAAGTGACTTACTGTAAAAGTAGTGTGTACGTATGTGAAATAAAAACATCTCACAAAATGCTTCGCTCATGTCCTGTGTCAGAGAATTGGTTTAGGATCCGTACACCTACACTTTATTTATGACGAAGTGTGTATATATGAGATTAGAGATCATTTCAGGGCGTTGGTAGATTCATTAGTAATGGACACCGCATTGTTTTAACTCTCCCCCTGACTTATTCACCCAAAACCTGGGAATTACAAAGCTCACAAAGTCACCGCCATCTTTGTGAAATCCTCAAACTCTAATCAGAGCAAGACTACTGAACCGATTTCCAGATTTACTCAACTCCCTATCAATGTGCACCGTCTGACTGTAATGCTCTTTCCGACCAATCCCTGATCACCATTTTCCCCAACGCCCAATCACCGATCATTAAAATACGGCGCCTACTGACACGTTTTCTTACGACATTAGAAGGTTTTAGACTTCCATCTTTGATTAAAAGGTCTATTCAGAGTCTGTTCAAAGTCGTCTCGTGTATGATTAGCATCAGGAAACCTTTCACAGGCTTTCATTGGTGAGGGGCAAAGATCTAAATTCCGAACCCATCAGACGGACGGACGGCGTTATCCGATAGCCTCGGTGCGTATGACGGCAAAATATAACCTGCTAACATGACTTCAACGCTACACGAATCCAGGTAGTTCTCAGGTTACGATGGATGAAGATGTGTTCCGAGATCTCCATCGTAAGTGGAAAATATCGTATGTCGAACCACTGGTTAGGTAGCTTAGCCTAGCTTAGCCAGGAGTCTTTTCCTGTCGGAGACATGCTGGGGTGTTTAAAAGACATGCTTTTGAATTAAAATTAGCTCTTGAAGCAGAGAAAAAACACACGGTAATGCACTGGACTGTACACCGATACACAAGGGAACTCCGTGAGTTGCGCGAGAGGGTGAGGGGTCACGCAAGGTGAGTGACGCGTACATCCGGGCGCCGTCCGAACGTATCGTACGTCGTTCGACATTCATGTTGTTAGCGATGCCTGCCTGCGAATATTTCTAAATATTTTCTAAATATTTGACACTTTTTAGAGTATCGCAATCGTCACGCTAACTTCGAAAAATCATCCGTCGGGTCATCGTAACCAGTGAGCTCAACACTTTTTGCCTTGTTCCGAGACGAGATGCGCACGACGGGTGTCGTCCGCATAGTTCCAGGTGTCGGCTGCGTACATACGCGTATTTTCTAAATATTTTACGATTTTTAGCGGATCACAATCATCATCGTGACTTCGAAAAATCATGAGTCGCGCCATCGGAGCACCTGTGTGTAGCTTCTAAGTTTAGCTAGTTTGCTAATTTTTGCTCAATATGGATGTGACAATTCTGTCAACATGTGTGTGTGTGTGTGTGTGTGTGTGTGTGTGTGTGTGAGAGAAAGAGAATACTGAGTGGCTCAATTATTAACACGCGATATATATATATATATATTATTTTTTTTTAATTATTTTATTTTACTATAAATACCTCAGGTACAATTGTGTTTAAGCATATAGTGTAATCAACATCTAAAATTATTACTCAACCCCCTTTCAAAGAATAATTCATTATCAACAGTTCAAAATAATAATAATAATAATAATAATAACAACAACAATAATAATAATAATAATAATAAACAACCCACATCCCCAGTTGAAGCCTCCCATAAAATACAAGCCCTTTAAGTGTGTTTTTTGTTTTTGTGTGATTTTTACGCTCAGTGTCCATAAAACGCTCCTTATACTGTACATATTCACATATTTTTGGCAAAAGGAAAGTCCACCAAAGTACCTTTAGCTACTGATGATGCATTTTTCGTACCAAAGGCAACTGGAGTAAGTTCATCTATACAGAAAAACACAAGATTGGCAACAAACAAAAACAAAAAAAAAAAGAAAAGAAACAGGAAAACATTCTCCGAACATCCACCTGCTTGGAACAGGTGACTGGGGTATCATTTAACCTCTGAAATATTTAAACAGCGAAAAATATTGCCAGGTTTTATTTCCACGTAATGAAAAAGACAGTCGTAATATGCTTTTGTCACGCACGATAAAAAAAGGAAAACGAAATTCACAAAAGGTCAATAAAAATAATAGCTCTTTTTTTTTTCTTTTAAATTACTGTGACGTCTAGGAATATACTTCAGAAGGCAATAAAATAATCCGAAATCGTAAGGTCGAAATGATTCAAGTCTATCATTGAAAAATCAATCAATTAATAATAATAATAATAATAATAATAATAATAATAATAATAATAAAGTTCACCCAGGTCAGTTTACACAATTGCACAAGTGCACTATAAATTATTAATATTTATATATCAGAAAAATGTATAGAAATGAAAGACTATCTCATAGTCACTGCAAAGTGTTTCATTTCGTGTGTGTGTGTGTGTGTGTGTGTGTTTGCACATTATGCGTTACGTCTCATTCGAACAAGAGGGAAGCAGAATACCTGAAAGTGAGACGTTTGGGGTTTTTTTTCCTTTTGTATTGCTCTGACACTGGAAGGATGTTTTCTCTGTTCGAGTTCAATCCCCGAGTCGAGACACGACGTCCCGACTCGTCTGGTTCTGGAGGTACCACAAAGCAGGGACTTGACAAGATAAGTAAGGACCTGGACTATCCAACCTCTGGACTTCCCTTTGATTGATGGTGGTAAATCCATTAAAACAAAAAATAATTAAAAAATGGGGAAAAAAACCCCAAAAGAAAAAAAAAAAAAAAAAACCCAAACCACCGAGCCGGAACGTCCGTCGACTCGTCCGCGTCCTGATTGCATCACCCAGATCTACAATCCGCACACACAAACAAAAAATAAAATAAAAATGAAAATGAAAAAATCCGGTGAGTGGGAAGCAGCAGGAACTCTTCCAGGAGCTTTAGGGATCTTCGTCACAGCAAATACCCAGTGGATCAACAATACACTTTAGAGTTAAAGCAAAAGCCCTGACTGCTCAGGATCCTCATACATGATCATACAGCGTGGTGTCCGGTGTGGCCCGGGACGCCAATATACGCGGCGTGTCTCTCTGGCTCACGTGTCCCCATGGACAAGTCTGTGGAACTGATCATATGCGTTTCCAAATACTAGTTTTTAGCTTAAAAAAATAATAAAAGAAAATAAATATTTGATTCTTCGTCTTTATTCTAGGTTCGTCTTCTCCTTATTATTATTAGTAGCATTATTATTCTTTCCGGTATCTTGCGCAGAGTCTATAGCGAGCGGTTCAGGATACATTTCGCCGTGTGTGGAACTTGTACAAGTATGCATGTGACAAATAAAGACTCTTGAACCTTGAATCCAGGTGTGGACACTTTCTCACTTTTAAATCAAAGTCCCTATTTCACAAGTATAACTTTTCCATACCTCCCCTCCCCTCCCCTCCCTGGTCATTCCCTTGGTCACACGTGTAAGCTTCCATACGATATACAATAACAGACAAACATGGGAGCTGTATTTGTTTCATATTGTAACATACTGAACTTCTGTTGTTTGTTTCTTTGTTTGTTTGTTTGTTTGGTTGGTTTTTGAGCTCCCACGCTCCTCATTCTCCGACGCGTCTTTTTAACGAACGGCTCTGGTGATGCGACTGGCTGCGTAAAAGCATAAAACCTGAAACTGACATGTGATACAGACGACCAGTAAGGTATATTTGAAAACAAACAAACAAACAAATAAATAAATAAATGATAATGAACACTCCATACACCTTGACTTTAATGCGGAGACACCCCGGCAGCCGTCTCCGTATGAAAGGCTCCCAGATGCAATGTTACCAAGAAATAAATAAATAATAATAAATCGGAGATGCCCTTTTTATATGTGTAAAGTTCATAATAAAAAACAATCAGTAATTCCAAAAAAGGCAGGCTGAAATCCCAGTTACGCCCATAACCTGTAATGTGTGTGTGTGTGTGTGTGTCTGTGTGTGTGTGTGTGCATGTGTGCAGGCACCAGTTTGTGGAAGTGCACCTGTGTGAGAACATGGATATTTTTAATCCGTCTGTTTGCATGCACGCTTAATGAAGTTTCCTGTGCTGGCATGAATATGTGTGTGTGTGTGTGTGTGTGTGTGTGTTTATATATGTGTGTGTTTCCTCCACCAGGGGGCAGTGTGCTCCTGAATTCTCTAGCTGCTTCCTCCGTCGATCAGTTTGGCCAGGCTGTCTCTCAGCTCTGTCAGCTCGAAGATCTTGCCGTCGAGCAGCTCGAGAAGCGAGCGCAGATTTTTGCGAAAAGTTTCCTGTTCGGTGTGACTGCTTTCGGCGCGCTGCTCCAGCTCGGCTAGCTGAGCTTCCAGTTCTGCCGTCCGCGTCTCTGTTTCCTAAAGACACACACACACACACACAGAGGACATGAGGTGTGTTTAGTTAATACTAGACAAATCCTTATACAGTGGAACCTCTGGTCACGAACGCCTCCGAAGACGAACAGATTGGTTCCCGACCAAAAATTTCGCCAAAGTTTTCTACAATTAAGGTGATTTTAATTTTATTCTATGTTTCACTGCCACACATAAACCCATAATACACTTTAAAAACATGTTTTGAGGCTGGAAACACATTCCTTGTATTTACATTCATTTCACTGGGAAACACTGATTCGGGTCATGAACAGAGTCTCGGAACCAGAGGTTCCACTGTATTTCTGATAATCCATGCAGAGTCACAGGGCAGCTGAACATGCTTGGAGGAGAGCACTAAGCTGAGATATGTACAGCGTTACTCTAATGTTTACATTTTAGCATTGAAAAAGTCACAAATTTAACAAACCTGGAGTTTCTGCGTGACCGTGTCTTTCTGCGACTGCAACTCGTTGGCTTTCTCAACTTCTGCTTTTAGTTGTTCCAGCTCCTGGAACCATGAGAGCACAAGATGCTACCGTATATACCATATATATATATATAACCATGGCGGTGTTGAACGCTTGACTCTGATTGGTCAGTTGGTACTGCATGTCCTCTAAAAGTTGTTCTGTATGTACTGCAACTGAAATCAAATCCAATCAAATTCCACTCATGTGCTACGCAAACTCAATATAATGCAGCAATATTTTTGTTCATTATGTAACTATAAATGGATAAAATGGATGTCGCGCTGTACCTTTAATCCATTTCCAATAATATTTACGCGTTGTGGAGCGTCCGCAAACAAGTTAGCGCCTGGTTATCGTTTCCATTTTAACTAAGTGACGATAAACAGTCGTTTCCTCAGCAGTCTGAATTTGTTTTTCCTTGAAGTTAATAAGACGAGAAAAAAAATACACCTTCTCACAAAGCGTCAAATCTTCTGTCTGGGTGGGAAAAAAAACCCCAAAACACATTCCCGTCTCGGAAAACTTCAAGTTATACAGATTTACCTTTGGAGACGGGAGACTCTTATAAATTTGAAATAAAAGTCTCCTTACAGAAAACTTCACCATATCAACGATCACACACTCTTATTTATTTATTTGTTTATTTGTTTATCTATTTATTCTAAGCGTCCCTTCATACAAGTCCCCGTGAATGACCCGTCACTATGGAAACGATAATGCGTTAGAACGAGCGCATTATTATTATAAGTCTGCGATTCACAGACGCACTAATGTCAGGGCTGCTGTTATAGAAAACAATCAAGGCCCTCTGACCAATCAGACTCCGTTGAGAATTCAACAGCGCCGTGGTCGAACGCACTGTACACAGTCCAAACATCGAAAGCACTTCAGATGCAGGAGACTCCATCGCACCTCCTCCTTGGCCTTCAGCGCTGCCTCCAGCTCCTCTATCGTCTGGTTCAGTTCCGTTTTCTGGTTTTTGATTCCTGTCGTCTGTCCACTGACACACTCCAGTTCTGTCACCTGGAACACACACACACACACACACACACACACACACACACGCAAGATTAAAGAAAGGAATTACATCCAGAAAAAACATTCGTCCTTCCTGCTCCTGCCTCAATGTCACTCTGATCACCCATCGCGCTGACTGAGGGAAATTATCACTAGGTTTTTTTTTATATATATCTATCATTAATTTTCAATTCAGCTGCCGCCTCTAAAGCTTGATCGTCCATGAATCGAGTGCATGACTTTCCAATCATTGACAGTCATCACAGATCGTTACCCTGCCGCAGTCCTGTTCCTGCGACATGCCACGATGCGAGAAAACAAAACCAGAACCTTAACAAGTGAAAATATCACGAAGATAGTCACATCTATCCAGGGGTCCTTATGATAAGGTTACAATAATCCAAACATGAGGTTATTTACCCTATTTCTACATATTTGGACTCATTTTAAGCTTGAAATTTTCTTATTCTACCAGCAGATGCTTTTAATTGAAATTTCAAGCTTGCATTAGGAAAGATTTGGGGTTTTTTTTTGTTGTTTGTAGAGTTTGAACGATTCCTACCCATGTTCAAGAAGCCCCACCCTCTGGATGTACTGTGGCCCATAGAGTACTGTGTCTATAAAATAACTATAAAATGACCCTGGGGGGGTCACCAATCCACCAGAGGGCGACACACAGAGACAGACAACCATTCACGCTCACGTTCACACCTACGGCCGATTTAGAGTCGCCAATTAGCCTAATCCCCTCTGTGCATGTCTTTGGACTGCGGGAGGAAACCGGAGAACCCGGAGGAAACCCACACGGA
>JAQMCW010000011.1:18734212-18747681 GCA_030068335.1 Chrysichthys cranchii
GCTAGGCTGAGATACCTAAACTAGGCTAAGCTAGGCTGAGATACCTAAGCTAGGCTAAGCTAGGCTGAGATACCTAAACTAGGCTAAGATAGGATGAGATACCTAAGCTAGGCTAAGATAGGCTGAGATACCTAAACTAGGCTAAGCTAGGATGAGATACCTAAACTAGGCTAAGTGGTTCAACACATTGGTTCGACATACGATATTTTTGACTTATGATGGGTGTGGCAGAACGCATCTCCATCGTAACTTGAGGACTACCTGTGTGTGTGTGTGTGTTTATATATATATTTCAGACACCGATTCTTCTAGAAGTTCTTTTGATTTTTAGGATTTTATTCCTTGGATATTTAGGAGCACTGGTTCTTCTGGAAAGCTTTTGAATTGTTAGTGTTTGATCTTTCAGGATGTTTGGGGGTTCTGGTTCTTCTAGAAGTCCTCTAAATTTTTCCCAGGATATGTGGAAACTCTGATACTTCTGAAAGGCTGTACTGTATTATGCCTGGATAGAAACCCTTATTCCTAAAATCTAGCTCATTCTGGTATCTTTGAGGCACCCTTCCATGAGGTTTCAGCACTTATACTGGCCATATACTGTAGAAACGAACGATAATGATTCTGCTGGAGGTTTCTGCAGAACAGATGATTCACTGATAATTTAGTGTATGTATTGTGGATAATACGCTGACTGTACACTTTTCCAGAACATTTCATTTCATAGATTATTACACATGGACTTTGAAACACTCAAAGGACATTCAGAAGTATCAGAGTTTCCACATATCTTGGGAAAAATTTAGAGGACTTCTAGAAGAACCAGAACCCCCAAACTTCCCCTGTGAAGTTTTTTAAAGTGCAAATTTTGGCCTGAGGAATTGTAGTACTTACCCACAACTGCCCTGATAGCAATGTCTAAGCAATGACGTCTGCGGTGTCAAAAATGTGACTTCATGTTCTCATCAACGCGAAACCTGAATTCATCCTCTGGTTTTGTCACCTTGATCGTAGTGATACTCTTGAACACATTGCACTGAAGAACACAATGGTTACACTCATCTCTCAGCTACAGAAGTTGCACGCACAGCCATCAGAACAATGACTCCCTGTTCGCTTAATGTATATCCATATTGATTATTCAGCATGGAGGCTAAGAACAAACCCTCGAAATGCTCGAACGTACAAGGAGCCCAGATAGTAAGCCGGCTTGAAAAAAATAATACAAACACAATCTGTTAAAAATAAACTCCCAGAACGAATCGCACTTAAAACACACTTTATGTTCAGTACAAGTTTTTTGTTTACACCCGATTTGAAGTATGCACACTATATGCACTAAATTATCTCGATATTATTATTTCAGAGTCTATTTGCACCTGAGGTTGGTAAAAATCCCAACACAGTACAGTTCAGCTAATTTTTGTCCTTAAACCCCACACGAGGAAACAGAATTAAATCCTTATTTAGCAACTAGAGCTCCTAATACAGCTAAATTCTTAGTTTAACTAACACATTTGACATACAGGGTAGGTAATGCTAGGTTAAGCATATAACTAAACCCAAGAGCTAGCCGGGTAGACAGAATAATGTTAGTCCAACTATTATACTGCATATTTCAACATAGTAAAGTAAGGTAATCTCACTAGCAAACAAACTCCCATGATCATAGTTTTGTTACTAAAGCCATTATGTGGGTGAACATTAGGCTAAGCCTGTTATGCTAACCTGTGTTATGAAAACCAAGCTAGCTAGCAAGATTTGGTGTGAAATACTAACACTAGGCTGCATGGTGGGAATGAATAACCATAAATTAGGTGAACATAGTGTACATTGTTATTTTCACTAAGATTATTACTGTTATCCTCTGCACTCTTATATCCGTAAGTGTTTATACGTGTGGTAGCAAACCCTCAGACATTAACCAGGCATGAGAAACATGCTGACTCGAATGCCAAAGCATTAGCTTTAAAAGGCAGGATTTCTCTAATCTGGAGCATTAGCAGAAAAGGAGTCGGTCCTCTGGGCTAATGGAGGTCTTGTGGTCTCTTTCATGAATATGTGACGACACAGAGGATGTTCTGAGGGCCAAACCCATGACACGGCCACAAGATACGGCGTATAAGGGTTTAGAGGCAGGAGATGACACAGCCAAGGAGTAGTGGAAGGAGAGAAAGAGGAAGCACAAGCTCCCTAAAAGCACTCATTTCGCCATAAATGAAAGTATTACAAATGCTGTTGTGTTTAGTGAAGTGGGAAGTCCATGTGTTGCACATCACACGCTCAAGTCAGGGACATGCCATTAGAACAGAAATAGGATTTGTACATTGAGAATGAATCAATATGAATCTAAAGAAAACTAGAAGTCTCTATTTAGAATAGAACTTAATAATTATACCGGTCAAAGTAAAGGTTCTATATTATTATCAGAATAAATCACCATTATACCATTATATAACGATTATGTGAGCTGGTCAGACACTAATAGAAAGCATATAAACATAAACCATGACCCTGTTTGACTGTGCGATATGACTTGGTAGCATTTATGATGCTAAACTAAAGCTTAAATTTCTATCTATCTATCTATCTATCTATCTATCTATCTTAGCTCCAATAGCCTACAGTAGCTCCACGGCTGAAACAAAGAAGGCATTATGGGAAAACTCTATACATATATATATATTTTTTAACAAAAGTTTCATTTAATCAATGTTCATTTTCTGTCTGTGCTGTTTCATCAGTATTAGACGACTCACTGATTAATCTACAACATCTCCAGAAATTATGAGAAAATTAGTAACCTGGGGTGTCAACCCTTCAACATGGGGTCAGGTAAACATTTTAATCCAGTCCACCAAATGAATTCAGAATCTGTGCTTTAAACAGAAAATGCCTTGAGGACCTCAATCGAATTGCAAGATATTCTTCCATTCAACCTTTATTAGCAAACTAAACATTCAACAACACCATAACTACGTCGCTTCCTGGTCCGGTCCGCAACAGTTTTAGAGCAATGGGGTGAATCCTTATGCAATCGCAATTTTATTTATCTATGTATTTTTTCCCCCCTATATTTCAGATAAATGCCAATAAATCAACCCAGGAGTCTTCTGCTGTTTAATCCTGTTCAGGGTCACGGGGCGGGGCGGGGGGGATCCGAACCCAATCCCAACTGACTTCGGGCGAGAGGCGGGTTACACCCTGGGCAGGTCACCAATCCACCGCAGGGTGCCACATAGAGACAGACAACCATTGACACTCACATTCACACCTACGGCAATTTAGAGTAGCCAGTTAGCCTCTGTGTATGTCCTTGGACTGTGGGAGGGAACCAGAGTACCCGGAGGAAACCACGTAGACACGGGGAGAACATGCAAACTCCACACAGAAAGGTACCCAGGTTGACCCCGGGGACTGAACCCAGAACTCTCTTGCTGTGAGGCGACAGTGCTAAATACCACACCATACCACTGTTCCGCCCCTGATAATGCACTATGCAATATAATACATGGTTCATTACTTGATTGGTCCTTGACTTAATCTTGTTTAATCTGTCTAGCTGTAAGTCTTGTGCTACGTTAGCAATGTACAAAACTTTGTCCTAAAGGCTAAGTTATGTCCTGTCACTAGTTATGTGTGTGTCAGAATTAGCTGCGTGACTGGGTCTAACAGTGTGAGTTTTGAGTGATAAACCATGTACACGTGGCTGAAAATGAGAGAGAACAAAAGAGAGAGAGAGATGAGGGGATTGAAGACACAGATGGGCCAGAGAGTGAGACTTACCAGAAACAGGATATAAGACACACCAGAGAGAGAGAGAGAAAGAGAGAGAGAGAGAGAGAGAGAGAGAGAGAGAGCATGCATGAGGACCAAATCATAGATGTGAAAACACTGAACGTCCACAGGATCCTCGAGGTGTTATAGAGACCTAGAGATCTAAAACAAATGACGTGTGGAGGATTTACCCTGCGTGGTTTGGCAAACTCAAGTACAAACCTACAAACACAGTCGACCCAGAGTTCTTGAATAACGCTCAAGGGTTGACTCACGCTCGAGCGCGTGTGTTTGTGTTATCCTACTGTGTGTTGTCAAGATGGTTGCTATGCTCCTGACTAATTCAAGCGCCTGACACGCTAAATGAAACGTCATATCTGCTAGCCACAAATGAGGTCTTCCTGAGCCTGAACTTAACCATGGTTGTGTGTGACAACAGAAGCTAGTTTGCAAAACACAGCTTATCTGCACTGGGAAAGTGCATTGGTAGAATATTATGTTGGGGTTGTGTTTGGAAAAACACCTTTTTTTAAACGTCGTCTGTAAATGTGAACACATGAGATCAAACAACTCACTTGGGCAAATTTCACTGTTCTGTTAAATGCTTTGAGGATAATTTGTGTCAGCGGTGAATTTGTTACTGTCCTACATAGCTTTGTGCGCAGCACCGACAAATTTACCACCTAACTGGTCAAATTTGAACCACACTGGAATGGAAATGGTCCCCTCATGGGAGACATGATTTGGTTAATAATTCGCAGTTTGAGGTCATTTAAAGTGAACTGAGTGGGTTTTCAGCCACATTTGATTTATTCTAACCTGGCAACCTACATGCATACATACCCTTTGTCCAACACATTTATCTATCTGTCCTTTGGTCTGTCCATCTGTTCAGTCATTATTGGTATTATCCTGCCATTTATTCGTCCAATCTCTCATCCATCCAGCCTTAGAACAAATCATCCATTTATCTGTTCATCCATCTTATATCCATTAAACCACGGACTTATTTATACATCTTTTCACCTATAGATCAATGTCTACCTATCTATCCATCCATTTGTTCAAGCAGTCATTCATTTATCCTTGGGTCCCCTCATCTGTCCATCTTTCGTCCTTTTGATCACGTCTGATCATGCACATGTTTATTAATCTACCTATCCATCCGTCCATCCTGCCAATAACCCAGGCCCTTGTTTATCCTGTATTATTTGTTCATTCATTCATTCATTCTCCAGGGTTTTTTTTCCCTACCACTGGTGTCTGGTGTACAGTGATGGCACAGGAACAGAAAGACATTTCAGGCTGCTTTTTTTGCTGTAACACATGTTTTTCTTTGTGTTTGATGGCATCTGTGATAAAAATAAAAAAAACAAAAACAAAATAAAACATCAGGGTGGTTTTGTGGTGTTAAGAAACAAAAATCTATTTCCTTTAATGCCAGGTGTATGTTGCCACAACCTGGAATAGCAGATTAGAGTGACAGCTTAAAATGGATTTAATTTTTTTTTTTAGTTTGAAGCTGGATTTCCAGAAGCAGAGCATTTACCTTCACTTGTCGATGATATCTGACATGAGGCGAGCTGCAAGATTTATAACCCCAACCCCACCAGGGAGTTACAGCAGATCATCTCTTTGTTTACCTTCAGTCTGAACATGGCCTATATTTTTGCATGTTGAGAGCAGATAGAATTATATCTGAGAAGTTCTTTCTTAGAGTTTGATTGAATTGTTAACAGACCTTAAGACGTGTATCTTGTAACCAGATTAAAAAAAAGCGTATTGTTTGGCAGCCTTTTGTTGTGTTATGGTGATGTAGTAACCGTACATTGAGAACATTATTTTCGGATTAGTTAGAACATCATGTTCAACTGAGTGAAAAGAATGTATTTCAATAAGAAGCTCAAAACGGGATTTATTTACGGGTAACATTTGTAATAAGTTATGTTTTCTAATAAGTGTACATAGACATACGTACGTACCGAGGGTTCTGGTATATACAGTGTAGTATATTTCCCAGTGGTACATTGTAAATGTTTACACAAACCCCAAAATGATTGTGGCGCATTGTCTTATGACTGCAATCCAGCTGTTCAACTGACTTATATTTGCCAATTGTATAGCTTCATATTTATTTACGCAGCCAACATAGCTTTTTATTCCTGAACTTTCTAAAAAAAATTAAACCCAAGCCATTTAAGCCATCAAAGTTTTACAGTCATACAAAATTGGAAATATTTTGTCACGTTAAAAGCACATTTATTAAAATTAAATAGCCGTACCAATCTAAATATTATAATACCTAAAACGTCACGTTAAATAGTTTGTATACTGATATACTGTATTTTTATATTAAACCATAAATTGGTGTAGACATTCCCTAGTCATTCCTTAAGCTTGGGTTAATGTCTGTGTGGTTATATTACCCTATATGGCTAAACATATGTTTACTGCCGTACCATCACCCCCAAATGTGTTGCTTTCCCAAACTCTTATCACATAGTTGGAAGCACACAACCTGATAAAATGTCTTTGTATACTGTAGTATTACAATTAACCATCACTGTGTCTAAGAGGCTCAAATCGGTTCCAGTATGACAATACTCCTGTGCACACAGCAAGCTTCCTGAAGCTACATCATGTCCCAAATCTCAAACATCCTTCACAGAACCCTGACCTCAACCCCACTGAACACTGACTGCAGGCCTCTTCGCCCAACAGCAGTGCCCTATTTCACTAACGCTTTTGCGGGTGAATGAACAAAATTCCCACAGCCACGCTCCAACATCTAGTGGAATGCCTTCCCAATAGAGTAGAAGTTATTCTAAGCACAAATCAGGGACTAAATTTGGAACTGGGTGCTCTACAAGTGGGTGGCATGGTGTGTTGTGGTGGTTAGCACTGTTGCCTCACAACAAGAAGGTCCTGGGTTCGATCCCTGGGGTATTGCTGGGTGCCTTTCTGTGTGGAGTTTGCATGTACAGGCCTCAATGCTAAGCTTTGACTCTGAAGTTTTGCTGGTTTCCCTCCCTAATGAATAACTCCATAAAATAATAGTATTTTCATACCGCTGGGCAAAATATCACAATAAAATCTAAAAACACACACGTTGTAAGGAAAACCGAATACTGATTCGTGTAACATGGAGAACCGCACTCATGTAATGACCTTGCTTATTGCTTTTTTTTTTATGTTCCCACTTGTTTACAAATAAAACACACAATGTTCTGTCTCTTCAGTACAGGTGTTGCCCTTGGCTTGTCATTACACGACATATGATATGGTATTCTGTTCTATTCCTATGCAATTTCTTAGCAATTTAATGTTGTTTTTTTTTATTATTATTATTTCTAATGGTTTCTCCATCATTAGCCTTGCTCCTTGAGGCACGCGCCCCTCCAATCTGAACTACGTCACACCCAAGATGGCGGCGTCTGTCCCGCTCTGCGCTCCTTTCAAAACAAACGCTTTGCACACGGACTCGGGGAAACAGTCTCGTTTGCTATTTGTGTGCGTTTTTCATGCTCGGGTTAGTAGCGAACGTGTGAATAATCGGTAAATGAGAGAGTGTCCGGGAAAAGGTGTTGTTAAGGGGCTTTTTGGTGGTTATTTTTCTTTCTAAAAGAAATCTAAACAGCAAGCTAATCTCGCTAATCGCACAAGAGGAACTCAACCCTGAGAAAGGAGGCGTCGGTGGTTATTTATTTATTTATTTATTTAAGTGGGCGGGGCTTGTCGTCGGGCTCTCCTCTAAAGCTTCCTGCTTTTCAGCTGGTGGTAAATGAGCCGCACTGACGCCGCAGATCCACTCCGACACCCGCACAGCTCGCCAGGCAGCCCGCTACACGCTCATGACATCAACACGTTTGGGCTCCAGGTGGATTTTCGATGCGAAGGAGACCCACGGGCGTACACACCGCTCATCACACTCGCACGCGCGCGGCCCCCGAACCCCTGTCGGCTCTTCTCGGGTGATCTCTCCGCGGTCCGAATGAGCTCCAGTCCGCTTTCCAACGGCAAGCAGATGTCGGACAACCAGAGCTGGAACTCCTCGGGCTCCGAGGAGGATCTGGAGACGGACCCCGGGCCTCACGGCGGCGGGGTGGCGGAATTCAGCGGCGTGCTCAGCAAGGTAAATTCAAAAGGTGGAGGGTTTAGGAAGGGGGAGAACAATCTGGAAATAAAACAACAAACGGGGGGCGCGCGCGCGCGCGTGTGTGTGTATGTTTACAACCAGGCTGGAGCCGCGTCTCAAATCTCATCCTAGTGAACTAAATCCTGTAGTACGACATGTGAGAAATCGCTTCACTTATTTGCGCCCCACTTTTACTGTGCGACTGTTTCACAATATATTGCTGCCGATAAAACACCCCGATATACCCCGGGAATTGTTTACTAGCCCGTTTAGCCAGCTGTGTCAGGCATTAAAGAGAGTTCGTGTACTATTTAGGGGCACTACTTGCGCACTAACGTAGTGTGCGGGTTTAGACATAGCCCAAATACAAGCTCTCTCTCTCTCTCTCTCTCTCTCTCTCTCACACACACACAACAAAGCAAAGCGTCGATAATTTGACAGCCTGGCTAGCTAAGTTTAAAACAACAAAAAAAAAAAACACAAAACAAACCCAAACCAAACATAACATGTTGATGGAAATGTAACTTGGGAATAAAACATACTCGTGTGTTTGCAGTGTTAGGGTGATGTTAATAGAGTGATATTGACCAATGGGTCTTGGTGACGCTTGATTAGCTCGAATGCTAATGATTTTGGGGTTTGTCGGTTATTTATTCGCCTCAGAAAAGGACGCGGGGGGTGGGGGGGCAAAATGTAGGATAAATCGTGATGTCGGGGTTACTAGAGGTCATGGGGATGTGGCTAAGCTAAAGGCTAACCTGTGCCTGGAACGTCATTAATGCTATTAACGCATTTAACGGCGCCTGATGATGACGTCACGCTCTGTTGATTAACGGGGGGCTCGAGTGTTTTTTTTTTTTTTTTATTTATTTATTTATTTATTTATTTATTTATTTATTTTAATGCGCGCTCAAATAAAAGCCTCGTGTTTTGGACCAAGTTTTTCTAGATTTGATTTAATTAATTAATCGATTAATTAATTTTATATATATTTATAGTGTGTGTATGTATTTGTGAATGCGTTTTTGTGTGTGTTTTGAATGAGTGTGATTGAGTGTGTGTGTATGTATTTGTATGAACTTTTCGACCATAACACATGTAGATGTGGGTTGTTGTTATGGCACTATCTGGTGTCACCCAAATGAGGATGGGTTCTCTTTAGAGTCTGGTTCCTCTCAAGGTTTCTTCCTCTTGTCGTCTCAGGGGTTTTTTCCTTGCCACCGTCGCCACAGGCTGCTCATTGGAGGTAGAGATTTTTATTTTTATATATACATAGACTTCTGTGGCACAAAATATAAAGTTCCAGCTTTTACCAAACCCTGGCATTGGAGATTCCTTCCGTCAATGTGAAATAAACATCATCTTAGAGGAAAGTGGATCTGCTCTCAGAGCTGCCGTTTGGGGAAAACGCCTTCTGACCAATCAGACCCGAGCGTTTAACAGCACTGTCCTGTAGCAATCTGATCTTATTTAAAATGATCAGACCAGTTTAGGACAGGTCTCCTCTAATTTTTTAAGTCTTGCCTTCACTGCTAAAAACAATTAGCATCCAGCGAGATGTTAACTGTTTAAATTCACATATTTTCAGTGTTTTATTGCACAGTTTAATCATAATATTAATAACAATATTATAAAACTAAAGGCAGTGCCAGCATTATGTTTGTGACACGTCTACATCCTCTCTTAAACATGCCGTGACACCAAGAGTGTTATGTATGTTATAATATAGTGTAATGTGTGTTCGTTTACACGTTATAAATGTATGCTTGGATAATGGTGTGTGTTCTCTTTGGGACATTCGTAACAAACACAAAAGCTTTGTCCAAAACATTTCTGTTTGCATGTCTGAGGAGAATGCAGCACTGTTTATAAACGTGACGTGACGTGTGGTGTAAAAGCAACAGAAATGAGAATTAAAAGTCTTTGGGTACTTTCAGAATCGTGGGACATGTGACCTTATTCTGGATCAGATCTAAACGGATTTATAGAGGAGCCACTTTCCATGACGAAGTACTTTCCTTTCAGAGTAGTAGTGCTTTAAAAAAACAAAACAAAAAGAGAGTTAAAAAAAAAACCCACATAATTTTAGAACTGGGCAGGGGGTAAAAAAAAAAAAAAGCTCAGCTATGCTGTGGGAGAAGAAAAATCCCATGGAGCCAGCCGTGACCTTTGACCTCTTGGCCGATCGGACACGAGCGCTTTCGTTTTGCAGTTTATACAGCTGATTCATATCGCTCCACGTTGTTACCTGGTTGTTTAAAATAAATAAAAAGGCAGAAACGTGCCCATGAAGACGTCGCTTTGAGCCTGACTCTGTCCTCTCTACCTGCCTCCACAGTGGACGAACTACATCCACGGCTGGCAGGATCGCTGGGTCGTCCTGAAGAACAACACGCTGAGTTACTACAAGTCTCAGGACGAGAGGGAGTACGGCTGCAGGGGCTCGCTGTGCCTCAGCAAGGCCGTCATCACGGTAAGAACCCCTAACACGTCAGTCTGACCGCTCGGCTGCCCCATGTTCCCGCTGTGTGTGTGGGGGGGGATGAACCGTCAGCACTGTATTGATTGTAACTTTCTCAGCATTAAAACATTGCACTTTATCTTCTCTACATGCTAGAGTGTTTCTATGGCAACCTTTATTTTTTAAAATAAAAATCTGAGCTAAATCAATGCATCATACATTGTTAAAGATGGTACACTGCTAGCGAAAGGTTTAGCTAAGGAGTTTTACGTGACCGGATGTCGACAACAGTTACCTTATAACAATTAGTTCGTGGCCGTGTTGTTAAAGCGCTGTTCACACGGGATGCACTTGCTGGACGCATCTCTCCACCGAGATGTCTAAGAGTACTACACACATCTGATTTTAGCACACATTACTGTTGTTTTTGTTTTTTGCTTGTCCGTCCCCCCCCCCCCGGACCACTCGTTAGAGGTCACATGACTGATAGGAGCGTACCAGAGACCTACTGAAATGCCGCTGTGTGTGTATTGTTCTGTGTTGAATACTTGAACAAGACAAACGCCTGATCACCTCCTGGATTGTCTTCGTACCCCTCCAAAAAAGCCTAAAAACTCTCTCCGGATGAGATGGAACGTCGTTTGATCGTTCAGGTGTCACCTAGGGGTATTTCTACCGCTTGTTACCAAGAAGGAGAAAGACCGTGTAGGCTTTCCAGACTTCTAATCTGTAAAAAAAAAAAAAAAAAGACCGACCTGACCCTGCCAGGCAGGACGTTCATACATCCCGGAGATACCGTGGTTTAAAAATGGCATCACCGCACATCCTCGGGGGAACAACCAATCCCGTCCGAATAGGGCTTCAGACGTAATGCGTGTTGGAGAAGTAGTTGTCATGCTGTTATATTAAGAAACACAAAGTCTGAGCAGATGATTAATTTTGTGACCAAATTGAAACTGGGAGATAATACACATCTGTCCAGCTGACCCAATTTTTTTTTTTTTTTTTTTTGAGCAAGCTGAGGTGGTGGTGGTACTTCACTAATCAGACCAGAGAGGATTAAAAAAAAAAAAAAACCCAAAGCATTGTGAAAGCCTGAAAACGTTCTGGATTAGTCTCTGGTTTGATGATTCACCTTAAATTCTTGATTCTGCATTATTATTATTATTATTATTATTATTATTATTATTATTGATGTTGTTGTTGTATGCCACAACAGAGGATCTGCTACAGAAGCTTAAAAAGTTGAACAGCAGCCATTTCATACATTTCTGTCCAGTCTGTTGAAGTGCTTTACTGGGACATTGAACCACAGCAGGATCCTGGCGTTAATTCACGTCTCGGTTAGGTTATCGATTACTTAATACGTCAGGCAGCGTATTAAGATCCTTTACTCGGGTCCTTGTGTTTTAATGCGTTGGATTTATTTAACTGTTCGGTATGCAGAGCGATAATAAAGTTGACTTTTCACACGGTCCTGGTTTACACAGCCATCTTGCGTCCTCCAGAATTCCTCTCCCCAAAAAAACGCCCAAAAACCCCCTGGTTTAGAGACTGAAAGAGTGGAACAGCGATGCAGGGACTGAGCTGCTGTCGTCTGCTCTGGGCGACCTGCCAGACAAAGACTGAGTGTGGCCCATTTCATCCCATTTGCACTTACACACACACACACGCACACACAGCTGGCAAGCAAGGAGCCTCCGTGACCCGCAGCGTTGTCATTATCACCCGTGCCCAGCGCTCGACTTCTTATCACCGCTGACAAATATTGATCGAGCCGCGAGGCAGGCGCGCACCCGTCTGATCACGTGGAACAAGGACTCCGCTCTGGGCGTCCAAGAGGACCTGAAGTTGTAACGAACCTCGTTCTGAAGATCGGCGAGTCAGGTGTCTTGAGTACTCTATGCAGGGCATGTTTTGAACATGTATTTTTATATAAAGATTCTTTGCGAAAGTTTTCTTGCACCAGGTCCTGAAAGGACGGGGGTAGGAAGGCGGGGGGCAAAGGTTTAGTCGTCATAGAAACAGATTGAGCTAAAGGTAAAGGCCTGCAGCCTTTCACCCCGCCTTTTTAATGATTAAACCGTGAACCGTAAACCGCTGCGGCGGTTCCTCACCGAAGCGCGGCCTAAACTCGTGAACGCACTTGTTCGTACACATCTGATACGAGACGCGACGAGACGCAAGAAAGATCCGAGTCCGGGGTTCAGAGTGAACCGTATGGTTTTAATGGCCTGTTTAGGCTTTGATGAGAAGTTAGGCCCGCCTCCTTCACCACGGTCAGAACAGCAAATCCGTGGGTGCTTATCATTTCTAAAATCTCACCCCCTTGTTTTAGTTTCTCCTCCTGAAGGACCAAGGACGAACGTGTTCACCAGACAGGAGGTCCCGTGCTCGGTGAAGCGTTGACTTGCTTGAAAGTGGCGTCGTTTTCTGCACAGGAAACGGCGGCTGATTTTTTCAAGTGCGCAGTCGAACGTATTGACTCTTACTGGTATGTTGGTGATTCTTGTGAGATTCAAGCAAACTGGATGCTGCTTAGGCATCACAAGCGGTGATCCCAAATGTCGGCACTTTTTAAAAAAAATTTTTTATAGGCAATTAGAAGTAATTAGAAGTCCTGGTACCAATTGTTTGACTAGAGAAGAAACTGGAGTACGCGTGTGGACAGGGTTTACGGGAACCAGCAGGCATGTAGGCGGAATAACGGCCTGGGAAGCCAATATGGGGGGGCGTTGTGGATCTCTAACTCTGGGATGGGTCAGGTTCTCCCGACTTTCCGAGTTGGAAATCCGACTACAAGTAGCGTTCCAGTTCACATTTCTCACTCAGAACTCAGATATCCTGATTTTATAAATACGCTAGTGCCTCGCCTTTCGTGGGGGATACGTTCCAAAACTTTCCTCGAAAAGCTGAAAATACGCAATATACTTACACCACCCCCAAATGCTTTAAAAAAAATAAAAAAAGTTTAAGCCCTAAATGATCCTCCCACACTCTTTAAACACATTCTAGATGCAATTATACACATAAAGAAAACATTTGCGAGCATATAGCGAGGTGAATTCTGTGTCAAATTCGTAGAAACGTCACATTTATAGC
>JAQMCW010000011.1:18874888-18890834 GCA_030068335.1 Chrysichthys cranchii
CACACACACTCACACACACACACACACACACACACACACACACACACACACACACACACACACACACACACACAGAGGAGTGGAGAGAAAAAGAACAAAAAATGGAGGGATGGAAGGTGAAATGCGAGACACTGGGCGGAAGGTGTTGCCCTAATGACCTCCCATGACATCCAGACCATCATTACCTCAGCATGATACACGCGTACACACACACACACACACACACACACACACACACACACAACCTTCCTTATATGGAGGTTTGCAAGTAGGAAAAAGCCATTCAGTGGCTAACATGCTAACCTGGTGTTTTTTCTGAGAGGGTTTTGAACCAAGATTTTATCATTATTAAACATTTTTAATATTAATATTTGCTTTTGCTAACATGCCAACTATGCTAGTGTGCTAACCTTGACAGGATTTTTTTTTTTAGTCATTTTCATAAATGTTCACAAGCATCACCATTGATGCTAGCTTGCTATCTAATATTAACTAATCCCAAGAGACTCTAAATACATTTCTGTAAATGTTTATAATCCTGTTTGATAATGCGAACATTTTAGCTAAAGTGACAGTTTTTCTGAGTAGATTTAAAAACTATTTAAACTTCATGAATGTGCTTGATCTTGATTGCTAATTACTGGCTCATGAGCTAAGATGAGCTAACCTGACAGGATTTTTGAGAGGATTTAGGCATGCTTATAAATGTTTATAATCTTTATCAGTAATGCTAGTGTGTTAGCTCTTAATATATGATAGCTTGGTGGATTTTCTGAGCGCATTTTAAATTAGTTTTTATAAATATTAGTAATCGTCCCTGTCAATGCTAGTGTAGTAGCTAATGTTCTCTAACCTGACAGGATTGTTTTGGTGATGGTCAATTAATTTTAATTTTCATAAATGCTCTTGTTTTCTCTGCTAATGCTAGTCCACTAGCTGAAACGCTCTAACCTGACAGGATTTTTGTGATCATCAATGGATTTTCATAAATGCTTTTGTATTCCCTGCTAATGCTAATTCACTAGCTGAAACGCTCTAACCTGACAGGATTTTTGTGATCATCATCAATTAATTTTCATAAATGCTCTTGTTTTCCCTGCTAATGCTAGTCCACTAGCTAAAACGCTCTAACCTGACAGGATTTTTGTGATGGTCAATTAATTTTCATAAATGCTCTTGTTTTCCCTGCTGATGCTAGTCCACTAGCTGAAACGCTCTAACCTGACAGGATTTTTGTGATGGTCAATTAATTTTCATAAATGCTCTTGTTTTCCTTGCTAATGCTAATCCACTAGCTGAAACGCTCTAACCTGACAGGATTATTTAAATTATTTTCATAAATATTCATAACTTTTAGCGCTAATGCTAGCACACTACCTAATGTCCGCTAACCTGATGGGATTTCTGAGAGGATTTTGAAGAACGTGTTATAAATCTTCATTATTTATGCTAGTCTAGTAGCTGATTCTGGCTGTCATGACAGCATTTCTGAGAGGGTTTTTAAACATGGACAAATATAAACGTTAAGCAAGTGTGTGTGTGTGTGTGTGTGTGTGTGTGCGCACGCGTGTGTGTGTTTATAGCCGCACACTGTTAGTGTCTATTGGCAGAATAAACTCTTATAACTGTGAAAATAATGACAGCTGCCTCCTCCTAGTGCTACTCTGATGGCCTGTGGTTCCTCTTCGTGTCACCATCACTCATTTGTGTGTGTGTGTGTGTGTGTGCGCGTGGAGGCGTGAAGAGGTGTGAGGTGACCCACGCTGGTGCAACTTTGTCACGCCGTGTGTCACCTTCAGCTATGATTGATACCAAATCCACCATGCAGGTCTGCTGTGTGTGTGTGTGTGTGTGTGTGTGTGTGAGAACAGTTCACAGGGAGATACACACACCACACACACACACACACACAGGACCCGAAGGCACACCCATGTATCTACTTTATTGCTGTTTGATAGACCGGCTGTGTGCTTTTGTGCCGCATAGGTCTCAAACACTCAACTGTATCTTCCATACAAAAGTGAAGAGAACACGCTCTGCCAAAATGTTTCCGGTAAATATTTCCAGATTTATACAACAGCTTCAAATCACATATTGGTAAACTTTCATTTTAAGGAAAGATTGGTATGTTATCTGCCATCTAATTTGTGCTACATACATACAAGATAACCCAAAGCAAAAGCATTTGGTTGTTCAAGATGGCAGTTACATGCACAGCAGGATAAGTTCTATTAGCTACGTTTTATTATCCAGCTTAATGCGCAGTTTGAAACTGACAAAATGAGCAGTGGAAAAATGTGAGTTTTACAAACACTCGCAAAAGTGTTTACTCTCACACGAGGTGGTATTTTTTTTTCTTTTTTTTCTTCCAGGTGATGCGATAACGCAGTATTTCTCGAAACTAGCTTCAATCACGTTAAATCTCACTCACTGGACATGTAGACCATTCACACTTGTTTGAGATAAGTGACAAACAATGCGTCATCCTTTAACGGTCCTGGCGTTATTACCCAGCACTCTCGTTGTTTGGGTCGAAAACGGAATGGAGTCTCTGAATCTGAATCTCCACACGCTGTTTAGACCAGTTCATTCCTCCATCGTCCTGATGAGCTGAGCTCAGCCGATTCGCCCCGTCCTCGTCCACGCCTCGCCTCCCCTCGTCTTCCTCTGTGCCCTGTGAGCATTTACCTAGATGAGTTTTAGGTGCTCTTCGGCTTTTAATCCTGTTAAGAGCAGCCGTCGGCTCCTGGACGCTGAGGCCGTGGGAAATTGCCGCTCGGGCGTTTTTGTGTAACAGTGCTGATGGTATTAGTAGATTAGCACCAGGGAATCCTGACAATGACTGCTTCGCAACATGCGTCTCCGGTGTCATTTGCGTGTTCTCATCTGCTCGATGACTTGATGCCATCTTTTACCGCCCAAGTTGAACTCTTATGCTGATTAACGAAGTATTTCTTGGGTGAGGAGTCTGTGACGCAGATGGAATTGAATGTCAGAGGTGGGAATTTTTAGGACGCTTACAATCCAATGCCGTTTTGATTGATGGATTATGAAATTCTGAAACGATTCTTGAGGCATGTAGGTTCTATGCAGCGTCCACTTTTTGTTTGTAAAGTAAAATCCGGTACCTTGGCTCCAGCGAGCGAGGGGATACTTCTCCTTATCCCGTTTCTCCTTGCCACCTGCCCAAAATTCTCAGCAGAACCAGCGGGCAAATGTTTTTCCTCCAAAATCCAGGTGGCAACCTGTGCGTGTTTGTTGTGTGTACATGGCAGTAGCTTTTGTCCTCTTGTCTTGGTGTCTTTTAAAGTCTGCAGAGTGTCCACAGCTTTTTCTGCTTTTAAAGCAGGTTAGAGTTCCTCCATCGTCCAATCTGCTCACAACATCCACATAGCACGCTCGCTAGCCGGCACTTTTTCACATCTCATCACTGAACTGTTTTAAACTTGCAGCGAAACGTATCTTGACCATGTCCAGGAAGGAAGGCGCTGTGGGACTCTTTCAAGACATTTTTTACCAAAAAACCACCAGCAAGACGGCAGGCTTGATCTTTAAAACTTTTTAAATGTTTTGCTTGACTTTTTTTTTTGTTTGTTTTTGTTTTTTCTTCCTGCTCTTTTTCTGTAGGCATTAAGTACAGTATCAATAAATTCAATAAATATACTTTGTTTTTAAGTACAAGATATCAGCTACATCCGGGGAGTTTGATTTTATTTTTATATATATATATATATAAACAGTCTTGTGACGTCATTTAACATGATATTGATCTCATAATGCTCAGCTAATTGACTCATGTTTTCAGGTTATTATATATGAATTATGGTTGTTTGATGCACTCCATCCGTATATATTTCTGTGTGTTTGTGTGTGTGTGTGAGACAGATAGGCCTGTAGCTCTGTGCGTGTCTGTTTCAGGCGTCTGGGCCCCGCAGCTTTAATGCAGCACGAATAAATGGAGAAACACGTCGTCAATAGGTGAAAAATGAGAGTTCAGATATGATGAATCGTCAGGCCCATCTGTGCTATTGACCGGCAGCGGCCAAGCGACAGGAACTGGACAGAGAGACAGGAGAGAGAGAGAAAGGGAGACAAACCGAGGGCGTGAGAGAGAATGTATTTTTGTTCTCATTGTCGGCCGCGATCGCTGACGAAGCCTGAGAGCATTTTATTTATACGGAGTCGACTTTGTACAAAGAGCCTGAGCGTCTGTGTGTGTGTGTGTGTGTGTGTGTGTGTGTGTGTGTGCATGCATACGCCCTTAGGTTTTCGAACCGTGCATCACTTTACATGCATAGCAGCATTTATTAGTGTTTAGTGCTTATTTACCATCGCAGCAGATTAAACATAAGGGACAAGAATCGCTCGTCTCGCGAGCTCCCTCCTTGCCTGCGCCGGCTCACTCCTGCGCCCGTTCGTCCCTCCAGTGGAAAAGAGGGCTAATATTTTTAAGTGGACGTGTACTGTAAAGGTCACGGCCGGGTTGACGGAGGGTAAAAAATGAGACGGAGGCAAAAGGAGGGCACCGTCTTCTGTGACCGCGTCCTGGCTCATCCATCAGGGAGAAATACAGCAGCACGCGCCGGCCTAATGTCGTTAAAGGTTTCCTTTCAGAAGCACAGGTAAAGAACAGATCTGAAGGAGAGAGAGAGAGAGATGGAATAAAATCAAGAGGAAGCAGGAATGTGTAATAGAGAGAGGAAAAAGTAAAACTGGGGAAAAGAGTGAGTGTGAAAGAAAGAGAGAAGGTGTGGAAGAGAGTAAGAAAGTGAGAGAAAGGAAAGAGCAGGGAAATGAAAGAGTGTAATGGAGTCAGTAACCATGAGAGTACAGTGGTGCCCCGCATAACGAACGCCGCTGTGAGCACGCGCACGACTCGTGTTTCACACAACAAACCGCACGTCGCACGTGAAAAATCAAGTTTTACGTAAAAAAAAAATTTGGCTGAATCCGGCCAGACGTGTCTCAGATGAAGATGAAGCATCATCAGCAGGGGGTGCACCTGGAACAGATTACACGATCTCCCATAGAAGTCTACGGGAAATTGTGTTTCGCACAACGAACTCCCCGCATAACGAACGCACCGCTGTAACTGATTGTGTTCGTTATGTGGGGTACCACTGTATTCGATTTGACGGAAAAGAGCAAATAAATGAAAGATGGTGAGATTGAGATAGAGATTGTGTACAAGACAGTAAAATATAAAAATATTGTGTGTGTGAGAGAGAGAGAGAGAGAGAGAGAGAGAGAGAGAGAGAGAGAGAGAGAGAGAGAGAGAGAGAAATGCTCTTATCTCTATAAATAGTACTTTCAACCTCCACTCACTGGTTTGGTCAAAGGCAAAGTGCTTTAACCTTGTGTGTGTGTGTGTGTGTGTGGAAAAGTGAGACAGGGTATATTTTTGTAGTAGTGTGTGTGAGAGATGAGGGTTAGATCCACTAGCAAGGTTTTTTTTTTTTCCTGGGAATTTAATGACCTGACAGGTAAAGTGCTTTTGGCTCCTGCACCGAGAAGTGTGTGTGTGCGTGAGAGAGAGAGAGAGAGAGAGATGAACTGATGGCTTTATACATTGCTGTACACCGGTCGAGTGAAGAGCAGCTTTTTGGGGTCACCTTTCTTCTTCTTTTTCTACTTTTCTCTCGATTTTTAAATTTTTTTTTTTTAACCTGAAGCCGAGAGTGAATGAAAAAGCCAGAGAGCGTGAACGAAAAAGGTTCAAGCAAAAGTACAAATGAAAATGTTAAGAGAGCATAAAAGAAAAGAGAGGAAAAGGGAGAGAGAGTGAAAGAAAAGAAAAGAAAGAAAGACTCCCCCGGAATTTGTTTGTATGAAGCAACGCTGTCCAAAGCCAAGTTTTGCAGAAATGGCCATTTTCTTGTTTTTGCTGCAATTCCTAGCATTACTTTTGTCATTTAACCGATGTGTGTGATTTTTAATTAATTATTTGTTTGTTTGTTTGCTTGCTTGCTTATTTATTTATTTAGTTATTTTTGTTCGTTCGTTTGTTTTGGGGTTTTTTTTGTTTTGGTTTGGACGTGGAAAAATCATTCGAGGAAAGATTTCCTCGGATAATAAATGTTATTTCATCCCTCGTACTCGTACGACTTTTAGTTCTTTCCGAGGCAGCGAAAGTGTAGATCCACTCATAGATACCCCCTGCTTGTCTTCCACCCTCTCCTCCTTCCACTCATCTTTTCTTTTGAGCCGTTTCTCATTCTCTCTCGACCACATGCTTCTGCGTACAATGGGCCTTATTGATTGGTTTGGTTGTGCAGCTGTACTGAAGCTACCCACCGCGCACAGCCGTTCTTCTTCTTTTCTCCATCTTTCTGTCGGTCTCTTTCTCTCTCGCTCTTGCTAGTAATCTGTGGTGTAACCAGGCTTTCATGTCTTCTCTGTAGCGATCAATTCTCTTCTCCCTCTCTGCAGTCTGCCTTTAAGGCTGTGATTACAGTATGAAGTGTTGACCAGAGAGACCGATGGAGGGTTTAGAGGTGATGGAGACGGACAGCAGGAGTGAGAGTGCTCTTGTTACTACGCGAGTGGACGATGGTTTTAGGATTCGGGACAGAGAAAACGGGACGGGACTCTGATGGCTGATGACGAGTCCAGCAGATAATGTGATTTTGTTTTAGTTTCAGTGCTTTGCTGTTTGGCTGGGTGTGTGGAGCTCCAGGTTTGTAGAAGCAATCGAGTCAAAGGCTTAGACTTGGGAAGCTGGGCAGAAATATATGAACAAAGGTCCATTACCAATTCAGTAGAGCCATATAGAACTGATTCAGTATCATAACTGACTCAGTAAAGCCATATAGAACTGATTCAGAATCATAATTGATTCAGTCTCATAACTGATTCAGTAAGGCCATATAGAAGTGGCTCAGGATCATAACTGATTCAGTATCATAACTGATTCAGTAAAGCCATATAGAACTGATTCATCATAATAACTGATTCAGTAAAGCCATATAGAACTGGTTCAGTATCATAACTGATTCATCATCATAACTGATTCGGTAAAGCCATATAGATCTGATTCAATCATAATTGATTCAGTCTCATAACTGATTCACTAAGCCCATATAGAGCTGGTTCGGTATCATAACTGATCCATCATAACTGATTCAGTAAGGCCATATAGAACTGATTCGGTATCATAACTGATTCCTTATCATAACCAATTCAGTACAACCATTCAAAATTGATTTATTATCTGAACCAATTACGTTGAGCCCTACAGAACTGGTTTATTACCATAAAAATTTAGTATAGACATGCAGAACTGATTCATTATTATAACTGTATTATAACCGATTCAGTAAAGCCATGTGGAGCTGATTCAGTATCATAACGGATTCATCATAACTGGTCCTGTAGAGCCGTATGGATCTGATTTAGTATTATAACTGATTCCTTTGAGCCATACAGAATTGGTTCGATATCGGAAGCAGCATCAGTTGTTCCCTCAGTAGCTGTCTGTTTTCTTTTCAAAGACAAAAAACATAGCTTGTCATGTTACAGAGAATCCGCAAAACCTCAACTCCTCTATCTTGAAGACTTTGCTCTGACTGTTACAAACCGCTGACAGTGGAGACTCCATCCATAAATGTTTAAACAAACATCTCTTTATAGAAAACTTCCCCAGTCTGCGATTTCTCCCCCCCCCCCATCAACTCCATTTATGTGAAGCATCGCTGTCCAAGTCTTTCTGAATGAGCTGTTGCTATAGAAACAGTAACGTATTAGAATGAGTACAATAACGTACACACATTATTTGGAACTGCACCGATTCACTAAAGTCATACAGAACCGGTTCAGTATCAGAAACGATTCAGTAGAGTCGTGCACAACTCTTCCAGTATCATGATTGATTTAATAGAGGCATACAGAATTGATCCAGTGTCTTAACTGCAAAACAGGACTAACGGCCTGTAGAACTGAGTCAGTATGAGAATTAATTTGGTTTTAGAACCGAGTCAGTACAGCATTAATTTGGTACAGAACCAATTTGCGAGATCTGTGCGGAAGGAGCTTAGTATCAGAATTGATTCAGCAGGGTCATACAGAATTAATTCATTATCAGATCTAATTTGGTACAGTAACAAAGACTTAACAGCAGGCAGAATTAAAACTGAAGTGGTATTAAAATTCAGTGATTCAACTGATTCAGTATCACAACTAATTCAGTAGTGCAATACTGGACACTAAAGGCATGCAGAAATAGTTCAGTATAGGAACTGACTCTGTACAGCTATCCGGCAGTAAAGGACCGCAAATCTGATTTGTTGTAGAGCCTGAACCTTGAAGGCTGCACAATTCAGAGTTTCAGGCCTGCACACTTGAATGTTATTAAAGCAGTTCAGTCCTACACAACTGATTCAGTGAGGATTTTTAGACGCATTCCTTCTGCTCTGATTCAGCAGAGAACTTTCGAGCTGCCTCTCCTTGTATGTATCGTCCCTTTCTCTTGAGCCACTCGAGAGACGTGAGAGACTCTCGAGCCCGTAAGAGCAGAAGCGGGGCTCATGAACCCATATACAGCCAGTCGCAAAAACCCAGAAGGCCGATGTATATCAAAGGTAGTGAACAAGATACTCGAGAGATTGATGCTACATTATCTGCGCAAACCCAAGTCAGAGTGTACTCTTGAGAGGGACTCTGATTTCCACTCACGGCTCACATCTCTGGGGATGGATCTTGGAGCATCGAGTGCTTGTGTTCTGTAAGCTCCAGCTGTGTCCTTCCTCTGTATGGACTTCTCTTGTCTAAAACATGGTGCTGAATGCTGAAGGACGTGATTTCAGGACCCTGGAGAGCGCCCAGTTGCGACCTTGGGATAGTGCTGGGGCTCCTTCTTGTTGTACCTTATCAGTGGAGCTCGTCTCGTCCTGTTGTCTGACATTTTATAAATACATCAGCGAAGAGAAAGAGGTCGAGGGCTAGAGATATGAAGTTGTGGAATGAGAGCGAGACTGTGGCAGGTGAGAATTAAGACTTGCAACGGAAGACATTTTAGGACACTGGAATCTGAGAAAAACAGGAGGGCGTTGTATAAAAGAAGGGGACAGACGGAGTGAGAGATGGTGGATGGATTATCGGTGATGTTTTCTAGCCGAGCTGCTGTTGTGAAAGGTCAATGTGTGTCTCGGCATGCCAGTGGGTCGTCCCGGACCCCCTGACGCCCCTCCTCCCTCACTCCTCTTCTCCGCTTTTATCCTTTAATCCGCAAAGCCTCCTGCTTTTCTTTATTTATTTATCCCTCATTCCCACAGTCCAGCAGCCATCGCACATCATCGAATACCCCCCTCCAAACCCATGTTCTCTGTCTCTTGATTTCTTTTTTTTAACTTTGGCGCTACTTGAGGAGCATGGCCAGAACTTGATACTTTCCAGGAGATGGAAAAAAGACGGCAAGAACAGCCTCAAGTTGTTGTGAGGTCCTGTAAAGATGTTAATGACGGCCTGGTATTTAAAAAACGTGTTTATTATTTGTTATACATGCTGTCCTGTTTTGAAGTGCAGTCATTGGGATAACATCTGACTCGATTTTTCCATTCGGGCATCTATTTCTTGTGCAACCGTATTCCCCTTTTCTGTGAAAGAGTGCTGTTTCAGGACATTCCTGGTACAATGGTGGGCAGTGAGGTGTGACCCCAGGATTATAGGTCACCACTGCAGACCGAGAGTCCTACTTGCAATGGTTTTGCCCCCGTTGCCATTTTGATATCACTAGAGCTAATGGTCCCGGTGCTTCAACAAGGGATTGTAGGAACATACTGTGATGCAGCCTTGTAGCTGTAGGACAGCTAATCATGTTGTAAACGCTGGCTTGCTGATGTGTATTTGCCCAGCTTGGGCCGATTGGATTTTAAGGAATCACGTTTGGATTTGTGGGCAGCTACCTTCAAAAATTGGACAACCTTTATTTTGCTGGTGTGGAAGTGGCCTAGAGTATTTTGGCGTCTAATTGGAACACAGTCTAGGCTTGTGGACCAAGGTGTGCTTTATATGCTATGGCTTTAGCCGCGCACACTCCTCAAGGCAAGGGAATGGAGGAGGAGGAGAATACGGGATAGATGGACAGGAGGATGGATAGAGGGAAGAGTGGACGCTGCTTGCTTCGGACGAGCAGATTGCTCTGCGGCATTCACCCCATCAGGGCAGTGATGTCAGGGGTCACGACCCCTGTCACAGTTTGTCCGTCTGCCACTCCCCGTAGACCTCTCCTCCCTTCTCCGCTTTCCTTCTTCCTTACTCTCCCTCCCCGCCTAAACTAATCCCCCCCACACTTTCTCATTTTTCATCACTCTATTTCCTCTCGTTCCAATGTTCCAGTAATGCTGTTCTCTTCTGAAAGTCCATCCATTCCCATCCCCCCCCCCTTTCCTCAGTCTCCCCACCCATCGTTCTCCTGGGCTCCTCCTTCTTTCTCATGTGGGTGGTATCCATTTCAGGGTAGTTGATTAAGGTGCTACGCTGCGGCTGCTGCAGTGATTGAGTGTTTGAGCCAGCTATTGCGGAGAACGGGGGGAGGAGAGAGAAACTTGTGAGACAAATTGCCTTTCCACTTAATAAATAGGCAAAAAAAGGGGGGAAAAAATACTGTGCACGACAGAACACATCACCTGTGTCCGTCTCATTTCCGGCCTTGAGGTGGCTAAACAAACTTGACAAGACCTGGCTTTTAAAGTTAAATGTTATTTCTCAGACATTTCTTGGATTAGTGTTAGATTTCATGCTCAGGTGTCTCATGGCATAGTCTCCTACCATCAGCTAAGCATTGAGCTAGTACCACCTAAAGGCAAGACATTTGAAATATCCTGATGACCTTACAGGGGTATTAAACTGTTGTTTTTTTTTTTTTTAAACCCAATTTTATTTGTAGCCATTTCCCACTTTCCATCTAAATCTTCTCGAGCTCCAGTTTCCCTCTTAGACAAACTGCCCACACGATGTAGAGAGTGCAGTCTTGTCTCATGAGCTATCCACACCGCCATGTATGTTTCCTTCCAGAGAGCAGTTCTGGCCCTTTGAACAAGAGCAAGCTATAGTCGTTGACTGGAAAAGTCAATGGAAAAGTTCCCGTCTTTAAACATTATTCTAAAGCGTTGAGTGGCAAGTAAACGAGACTCTCTCATCTTTGGCTAGGAATTACAGGAAAAGTCCGTGCTTGGGCATATTAATGTCTTGGATCCTAGGTGGTTCTTGGACCTGTTTATCACCGAATATGGTGATTTATTCCAAATCCGACTTGGGAGGCTTTCCTTGTACCAGCAACAGTGACCAAGCTACGAAGCTGACAACTTATTTCTTTAAGACATGCAAGTCCAGCTGCTACATCTTTTTACTTGCAGCTAATACAAGATCTCCTGAATACCCTTGGAAGTGAGTGCTAACTGTCCTATCTGTTTGCACAAGCTGAGCAATTGGCTTGTGTCACTCTGATTGAGAAGGGGGAAGGGAAGACCACCTTCCCACCCAGAATGCAGGCTCAATTATGCACTCTCTGACTTCCTGCCATGGGTGGCTGTAGCTTCATTAGGATTTGAACTCTGTAAAACCTGAGACAGCCGTTCTGTTTGGGAGACGCAGTTTAGAATTTGTTTACTGGTGCTCGGCAGACAGCGATCATTGTTGAGGTCAATCAAGGTAAGAGGTGCTCTCCTGACAACCCTCTGGGGCTTTCAGGATCAAACAGGTTTTTTTCCCTCGACTTGTAGTTGGGGTCAGAATTAAAACTTGGTGCCGTGACCCAGATTAGGCCACGCTTGCAAGCTAGAGTTTTCTTGCACTGTAGGCTGGTCACATTCAAAATGTCTGACCTGATTCAAATCTAATCTTTGAATGCAATGCCTTGATCCATTGTTTGCGGTCTTTTTTTCCCTCCCTTTCGGCCCTTTTATCCCTGACTTATGTTACTTCAGTTGCTCTTAAATGACCAGGATGGAGGTCTGTGGTCCAATCTTGAGATGAGAAAAAGAGAACGAGGGAGGAAAAAATGCACTGTCAGGAACCAGAAGCCAATCAGTCACATGGTTATCTGTCATTCCTAGGGTCGCGCCGAGTGTCGGCCTTTGACCTATGCACGCGCCTGGTTGTGCCGCACCCAGTGGCAATGCGAACATACAAAAGCCTGTTGTTTGTGTGTGTTCTCATTCACTCTCTGACAAAACCATCCTTCTTCCCCTCTGTGTTTGCTCGCTTTAGTAACCTGATAGTCCAATTGTGTGTGTGCCTCGTCCCAGTGCGGAGCAGACATCTGCCAACCTGATGCCGCTGGAGCATGTTGAGCTCCCTGCTGAATAGCTGTATCTGTGTGTTAAGTTACAGAAGTGTGTGCGGGGCAGCTTAATGTAGGAATGGAGTATGAGGAGTTAAACAAATCACATACACACATTATTTGGTTTGGGAGAGCATGGTGGAAAGGACGAACTGCATTTTTGACTGTAGTCAGAATAGTCTCGGGTATAGTCGAGGGGGGGTGTACAATATACGCGTGTGTGTGTGTGTGTGTGTGTGTGTGTGCATAGGTGGAGATGAAGGTTAGTCGCCATCACTTTGCGACTTTATGAGTTCTTGTCTTGTCCTTGGGCTTCGGTGGGTCCCTGTAAATCCTGCAGGAGCCCAATAAAATCCCAAATAAAAAGAAAATAAACACACTTTGTGAGCTGCAGTTCTTGACCCACTCACCCTGTCAACCCTGAACCGTGTGTGCGTGTGTGTGTGTGTGAAGATGGGTGGGTGGGTGCACAGAGTGTCACACATCATAACTTCCACAACCAAACCACACAATCATCCATAGATATGACCTTGAGCTAAAGCTCACAAACTCCAGCAAGGAAAAAAACTCAAAACATTCAACCTGCAACAAGTTCTTGAACCCTGAGAAATCTTTCGCTGGAGTTACTTTCCAAAACTTGGAACTACTGTATATCGTTAAGGGACTTTTTAGCTGGTTCTGTTCTCAGATCCTAATTATACTTCTAATCGAGTGCTTTATTCAACAATCACAGACTTGTATTAACTGTTAAATAGAAATGGCTAAAGTAGCCTAATTAGAGTGAGATTTTGTGCATTGATTAGATATAAAAATGTTTCACTGAAATGAATTCATTTGTAGCATTTCTCAATTTTTAAAAGACGGAATAACAGCGTAAATTCTCTTTGTTTGTTTTTAAATCAGTTCATTTATGAACATAATACGAGGACAAAAATTCTTTATAATACCAGTATTTAAAATATTCCATTGCAGATAACAGATTGGTTACAGAATTAACATGCAGATTTGTTTTTGTTTATTGTGTAGAGTGTGTGTGTGTGTGTGTGTGTGTGTGTGCTCTCATCTTTCCCGAGTTCTTGTGTTAATAGATGGACACACTCCTTCACGGAGGGATTGTGGGAATGTTTAAGAGAGCACTTGCTCACTCTCCTCCCGCGCCGCTAATCTGATTGCCAGCAGCACATCCGGCTCTGTGGCTCCGCCCACTCAGCGGAGAGAAGGAAAGACAGGAAGCTGTCATCTTAGTTTATTAGTTAAGGTGTGCGGAATTAGATTTTTCTTTAAAAGGGGGAGAGAGTCTCGAGTTCTGCTTCACAAGCACGGTTTTGTTCAACGATTTGATCCCTAATGACTTGATAATACGCGGGGCGAAATGGAATCATGGGAAATAATTGATTAAAAGCAGGAATTTTAACGAAAATACACGTGAATTGAGTTGATTAAAGCGAATTGGCATAATATTTGATCGCAACTGTGCAGTTTTTGTAAAAAACAAATAATAATAATAAAAACCCAAAACAAAACATAAAATTTAAATATATAAAATTAGGTTTAGCGTCACTCAATCATTTTAATACTGATTCGTTCGGTGAGTTAAGGAATCATTTAATGAGTCAATCACTGAATCAGTTGAGTCATTGCTCATGCTTAAAGATGGAAGTGACTTGTTTTTATTTTTCTCTGATTTTCTGTGATAGTAATTTACTACCATGAGAATGCAGGTGCGTGTGCGTGTGCGTGTGCGTGTGCGTGTGTGTGTGTGTGTGTGCTCTCCATGCCCTCACACACACCAATCAAATTAGCACCCCATCCCATCAATAGTATAGATTTACCGATCTGATCTTCTAATTAGACTTTCAGAAGCACAATAAAAGAGAGCTAACGTCTGAGGAGTGCTGCACGACAGGACTTGCATCACTGCGTTTTTCAGGGCCATGAGCGCCTGTGGAAATTTTATTTTATTTATTTATTTATTTTTCACCCTTAACGTTAAACGACTTGTATTCATTTATTTTACCTCACATTTTCACTGCCTTTTGTTCAACCCTGCATGCGGTAATTAATTAATTGATTTTTTGTTTTGTTTTGTGTTTTTTTTTGGTGTAGTCCAGTTACGTTTTTGTCCAATTTAATGCCAAAACAATGCACATTTTCTTTCAGTTTGATCTCCTACCAGGAGGCAAAATGGTGTCAAATTGTCCGCAAGATTCAGCATCCAAAAAGGTCCTGGACGTTTTTCCAAGCGAGAACTGGGAAATAAATCCAGCGCGATATGTTCAGTGTGTACGCCAATCGAAGTATCGGCAGATCGGTAAAGCACTTACCGCATTGTTGCGCATGAAACGAGAACAGTTGCCCGGATCAGAAATCACACAGATTAATAATTCACCAAAGGCAGACCTGCGGCGTGCACACAGCTTGGCCCCAGTGGGGGGTTAGAGCAGGTTCTGGCAACCTGCGGAGAGGGGGGTGGAGGCCAGGCTGAAAGGTTCAGCTCTGAAGAGCAGGGGCGAGACCTCTGGCATGGACAGAACAATAGAGGGAGGAGAGAGGAGAGGGGAAATGGAAAAGAGGAGAGGAGGAACAGAGGAACGCCGGGAGCCTGAGGCGAGTAGAGGAAGCAGGAGTCAGTGGAGCAGGTTCTGGGGGGATAAAGACGGAGCAGAGAGAACCTGAACCCACCTGAACAGTCCTTTATGTGGAGCAATAAAACTTACATTATAGCTAAAGTGCTCATGCCTCCATTCAGTTTTCTATCGATCTATCGATCTATCTATCTTTTTATTTATTTCTTTATCTGTCTGTCTAACAGGTGTCTCTGTCTATCCAGCTATACAAATCTGTCTCTTCTCTGCACGTAGGTCGGTCTGTCTGTCTGTCTGTCTCTCTATTTTTATTGCTCATTTTTTCTGTCACTCTGTTTCTCCATCACTGTTGTTTTTTCGTGTCTGTCCATGCTTCTGTCTGCCTGTCTGTCTTATTTCCATCTGTCTTTCTGTCTGTCTGTCCATCCTTCTGTCTGTCTGCTTGTCTGGGTATCTGTCTGTACTTTTGTCTGCCTGTCCATCCTTCTGTCTGTGCTTCTGTCTGCCTGTCTGTACTTCTGTCTGTCTGTCTGTACTTCTGTCTGTGCTTCTTTCTGCCTGTCTGTCTTATTTCTGTCTGTCTGTACTTCTGTCTCCCTGTCTCTTATTTCTGTCTCTGTCTGTCTCTTTCTGTCTGTCTGTCTGTCTAAATATCTGTCTTTGTGTACGTCTCTGTTAGTAGTGTGTTTCTCGCAGTCTCTTTTCGTACATCTGTCTTTCGATTTATTTGTCTGTCCGTCGGTCTAAAATATTAGGCTATTTTTGTTTTCTATTTCTCTCTGTCTGTGTCTCTTTGTTTCTTTCTGTATGTCTCTGTCTCTCTCTCACTCTGTCTGTCTGTCTCTGTCACTCCAGCAGCGCACTAAGACACTGGACTCGTGCTGCGATGGCTCGGCTCAATTCTGCACCCAGGGGCAGGAGGGTGACAGATGGTGTTTGTTGGGGTAAAACTCCCCAGGACCTGAAGAACTCATGACCAGGGGGCAGAGAGAGAGATAGAGAGAGCTGAAAGGATAGAATGCCTTGGGTCAGCACACAGAGAGGAACATCACACTGAGACTAAGCTAATACTGCACCCCCCCCC
>JAQMCW010000011.1:19162081-19174923 GCA_030068335.1 Chrysichthys cranchii
CTAAAATAAAAAAATATATATATTGTAAATAAAAACCCAAACCCTAAACTCTCATATTTATGTAGGATTTAAGGTATTACTTAAATTGTCAAATTAATGGAATTGGCCAATATCTCAAAATTCTACAAAATCTAATTCCACTAAAGTGTAAGTGTAGTGTAATTAGGAATCTCCTAGTAGAATGGACCTCAAAATTATTTTCACTTAATATTTAACATTTAATAATTTCATGAAAAAAATTCCAAACACACTTATCAGTGCAACTGAAGCCTCATAGTGATATCCACATCAAAGGTATTTGTTCCTGCTATGTTGTTTAAAAACTTAATAATAAAATGAGGTTAAGGGCCTTGCTCAAGGGAATGGAATGCAATTTAAATCAGTCAAATGCACATCCAAAACATACTTATTTATTTGATTAAATATAATTAAAATGAACCAAATTCAATCACAGTAATCAAATTCTGTAGGCACTGTACAACATTCAACATCTAATATGAAATTATTTTTATTCATTAATGTATCTTTATATTATTATTCTACATCCAAAATCTATAAAAAGTCATCCTTACCAGAATGAACGAGACCGAAAAGCGTGATGAAGAGCAAGATCATTCTTCCAGACTATAAATTATTTCTGTATATCTCAATCTCAGTGTTAAAATAGATTCTAGCTGAGTCTAACATTCACAGTTAGATGTGTTGCCTCATGTCTGTAAAAAGAAAGCGACTTTTCCCCCACAATTGACTGAGATTGTGTGCACCAGCGGTTGCTCTCTTCAGCTCTGAGCATCTTCAGGTGTCACAGCTTCTTTTCAGTTTCATCCCAAGGTCCAAAGATGAGGCTGTAAAAACAACATGGCTGCCTGATACTGCAGGAGACTCTGCATGAAATACTAGACCAACTTTGCCAAATTTATTCTTGAAATTAACACAATTGAGTGTGAAAATGAGGATGAATCATTTTTGATCACATAAACAACAGTTACATTTATAGTTCATGCTTTTACTGTTATTATTATTAAGCTGAAAAACACATAGCTAAGCAATAAAATGTGACTATTATAGGCCCAGTACAAATTATTTCATTATAGCACATAAATGCAAAAATGCATTTTTTACATAAAATGGCAACTTTTTTACTTTGACTAAATCAGAAGAATGACACAGAGTTTATATATTAACTTAAAAACTTGTACTGTAAATTAATGTTAAAAGATGTGTTAAAATAGTTCCATATTTACATCTACATTCAAGTGACACAGTAGTTGTTATTAAAATATAACAGCTCACTCAGTTATCACTAATATTTTCAAAGTACATTTCTGTAGCTATAACAGTTTTAAATAAAATCAGGATAAATTTGACTAAAGGAAACTGTTCAACTTTAGGTTTGAGAATTTTAAAGTACTTTTATGCAGATATATAACGTCAGCTAGCTGCATGGCGGCTAAACACGGGCGCATCGAATGCTAAATATTAGAAATGAATTACAAATAAAAAATTTTGTTATTAAAAGTACATGAAATCAGTTGGAAAAAAAGATGACAACATTAAACTAATCCAAAATTCTGCTTTAGAGTTTTACAAACGGAAAAATATGACAGTAATATAATGCCAAAGGCTCTAATTCTTTACTTCTGGTGTAATCATAAGATCATTATCAAAGTTATATCAAATATATCATTACTATCATAATTAATATTAATATTATTAGTTGTAGTTACAATAAGGGTTTTCATAAATTCATTAATTTCCCCCCTTTTTACTGGAAAAAGCTACTATTGGTGCACACCATATGTAAGATGTAATCAATCAATAAAAGAATTAATTATTAGATAATAAATAAAATAATCATTATTGTTGCTATTTGTAAACTATTTAATTCTACTATTTTTTTTTTTAAACAAGTGTAGAATCCGGCTGTTGGTTTCTTTAATAAAAAAAAAAAAAATACATGCACTGGGTTTTTGTTGTTGTCTTTTTTTTTTTTGCTGATTCTGCTTTGTCATGTTTCTGAAATTAAAGCCCACATTTATCTTTTGTACGACTCAGCAGTGTTAGTAATCCAAATTATCATGACGAAAATGTTAAAGTCCAAAAGTGCAGATTTAATAAACTTTATAACGCTGCATGCTTTCAGACAGTAAACGTTATATAACAAGAAGCCAGGTTTCAACGTTTCAACTGTTTTATAGCAAATTGATGCTGCAAAATCCCTGACAAACCAATAAAAGGTTGATAATGAAGGTTAGTTACCTACAAAAATGACTTAATGTGCAACTTTCATCTACTACCGCTGCAATAAAAAAGAAAAAATTTTTTTTTAAAAAAATCATGCAATCATGTTTTGTAAACTGTATGAAACTATATTTAAAAAAAGGCTCTTTATTGTCTTTTCTGGAATTAGTACAAATTAGCTTGTTACAGGACATAGGAACTACAAGTGAAATCTTGTGAACACAAAAATGTTTTAAAAATGTAAAATATATATATAATTATTAGATTTCTGTGAAAATAAAGAACTGCACGGTCAAATCATTTATGAAAGTTTATACAACTGCATCATACTTTGTAATTAAATGTTATGGATTTTGCAAAAATGTCATAAAAACTCAGTAACAAAAAAAAATCTAGATTATATAGTAACTGTGAAAATGTTACCTGTAAAGGTTTTATAATGTACCTGAAATTTGTGTGTAGTTAAACAAAGGTTACACTTTCTCACTTACCTAATGGAATGTTTATGCTCATAAGCATGCACTGTTTTGTAAGTGGTTACTGGATAACTACAGCATTTAATGTAAGTGAGAATATGAGCATAATTACACAGCTTACAACCTTTGGCCAGTTATTGTTACACAAACCGAACACAAGTCTAAGTGTCAATCATGTGGTAATAACTTAATTTAAATTTAGGCTACATTAAAAAAAAAAAAAAAAAAAAAAAAGAATCAGCACTTTTGCTAATTAGTCTACATACTTTACAATGTTAGATTAGCATGCTTCTACAGGTGTAATTCATTATCCATGTATAATTAACCTAGGGTCAATCCATATATCACCAAAGGCTTCCCAACTGATCATCGCAGATTAGCTTCATACTTTCAAAAATTATTTATATCTGAATAAATATAGTTTGGTTCATCATACCAATTGTGAATCTGTTAATTAAACATGGTCTTTCTAGTGGCATAATGCTTTTTACGTAGAGCTTTTCATACATGAAACAATGTGAATTCGAAATATGGGCACAAAATGAGTTTTTAAAGTTCCCCCCCCTAACAAGTTATAAAATGGTAAATGTGCAGTTATGGAACTTGAGTTGCAGTATTTAAAGACATCTGTTATCCAAGTTAAATTCCTGAAAATTTCATCAAACTAGCATAAATAGTTCAAAAGTTATGGCTTATGGAATTTCATATTGTTCTTACAGTCAAATTTGTTCATCTCAAAAACTAACAAAACTACACGTTTGAAATTTTGAACACTGTTTACTGGGAATACTGACATTAATTTTTGAAAGTATTAAGCAAATCTAATATGGTCAGCCAGGAAGATTTTCTGAAATCTTGTGATTCGAGGTGGATTTACTCCGTATTAGATGAAAGAACATTGCAACAAGAAGTAATTAAGGGGGCCGGGCACTTTCTGTGCCCGACCCCTTAGCGACAGAAGACGACCAGAAGTCACTGGGATCATCAGGCTTTGATCCCAAGGTCCCCAATGTACTAAATTTCAATCAAATCTTCAATCTGTTGCCATCACCTAACGTCCCATTTTCAGTAGCCCAACCACATGCCAGCTGAAGGTTTCACACGTGATTTCGCAATGCTGTGATCCAAGTTTCGTGATGACTGAACAAAATTTGTAGGAGAATCAAAATGGCCGACTTCCAGCTTGTGACAAATTTATCAAATGTGCAAAGTGGTGCAAAACCAGCTTGTGATTTCGAATTTGTGAAAAGAGGAAAAAAAAAACCCAACCAACCATTATTTTATCAACCTTATTTAAATTTCTTTAAATTCCTTTTTTTCCCCCCTTCTACAAATTTCATCCAATAAGCACCAATTTGGAAGAACACTGAAAAGTGAAACTGAAGAAAAAAGGAAAAAAAAAAAAACTTATTTCTTAGATATTTGATATACAAGTTATAACAAAGAGCTGTGAATTATTTGAATATTTTAAGAATTTAAAGGAATTTTAAGCTTGAACATAAATATACACACAGAATTGAACTAATTTAAATGTTATCATGTAAATAATAACTTGGTAAACAGAACATGAAAAACTGGACACACAAGCATTTTATTTCACTGCAATATCGCATAACTTTATTTGAATAATATAAACTAACAGATGAGAGCAAAAAGTTGAGCAAAATACAGTACAAGTACCTTACTGGAAAGAGGAAGTACCACCGTACAGGAAGTGGTGATTCATTAGAGTAGTTCTCATTTTAAAACAGGTGCACGTCTGATAGAAAAACTTCACACACAACTATTCAGTCATCGTTCCCATCCCTGCCCCAGACCTGAATCCTGACATGATAAATCAAGTGATTAAACGCAAATACTACTACTACTACTACTAATAATAGCAGTAATAATTTTAAATTCGAGTGTAAAAACTAAACTCATCAAGCTATTCCTTTTACCAAATAAAAAACAGGACAAAAAAAAAAAGACAGATGGAGCCTCAGGAACTGGTTTGGGACGTTCAGCCCCATTAAATACATCAGTTATATTTTCTTTTATACATCAGTCCCATTTTCTTCAAATCACATACAAAAGGCTCTGCTACTGAAAACCAGAATTGCACAAGTCGAGCGCTCTTCACGCTTCATGGCAGTTTGTAAACAAACCTCATACGGATATGATTCTCTGTGCTTTAAATACATGAATATAAATATAAATACGCAAGTCAAGCTCGATTGCAGATATGATGCTTGATGACAAAAAAGGATAAATATGCTATAGAATTAAAAAGTACACACACAAAAAAGATTCTGTTCAATATAACGGCATAAATCAATATATAAACCGAAAAGAATGATGCCATTAATAGCACACTTATAAATATAAGATATATAAATTCATTCCAAAAAGCACAGGCTTAAAACCTCATAGAGCATGAACGAACTAAAAAAAAAAAAAAAAAAAAAAAAACCTACGACACAGCCAAGATGTGAGAAACCATAAACTTACGAGTTCCTTTTGCACATAGTTTGCAGATGACAAGCAGAATCAGCACTATGACCCATTTTTAAACATTTATGAAAAAGTCATCATGACATCAGTTTATCTTTCAGTCAAAAATATACTCATCTTTCTAGTCTAGGAAAGATAGTGCAGAATAAAACCGAGTTACAGATATGGACCGAAGTTTAATGTACAAACAGCAGAGTAATTAAAACGGCTCGGTGTAGGTCCTTCTCAAGATGGGCGCGAGATGGTCGCCCAGCTGTCGGTGTCATCATGTGAGCTAGCTAGATCGTTCAAGTTTACTTGGCTTTGCTTTGTTTTGTTTAACGGGTAGTGGTTTCAAAGTGATAACCACTAGTTAGCATGAGTTGCTAAAGATCAGAACTACTATCTGGATTATGCTTGTTTGTTCACTTTTCACCAAAAGCAGCCGTTATAACGGTTCAACACAAATCTGAGAATCGTGTATGAAATAAAATGATTGTGTAGCGCACGCTACCGCTTTTTATACTTCAAACTACGATCGAAGCGTCATAGTCTTTATAGCAACATGGGAAATCTGATAGGAGGAGGATTTCACACAGAAATGCGATGAGAGTTCAGAGGACATCTTGCACCTGCTGTTATGGTGCTGTATTTTAACTTGTTAGCATGTGTGTAGGTACACTGTGTTATGTGTGTGCGCGCGCGGGTGGTATTTAGGAGAGCTGTGTTGTATTTGGATTGTGCGATATGTGTACAGATGTTGAGAATGTTGTCGTGCTGTTTGTGGAGCATGTTTATGTGAGTTGTGGTGCTGTATGTGTGTGTGTGTGTGGACACCATGTTGTGTCTCCGTACCCTAAGTGCATCCCTACATGCAGTCCACCACGTTGTTTGAACCCTGACCCACGTCTCGAATCTGACTGATGTGTGTGGCGCAGACGGCCACGCCCGCTCCGGCCCTGCAGTGGGACACCGAGCCCACCAACTCCCACCTACACACACACACACACACGGCAAATATGTGTAAGAAATCCCATATACAATAATTTACCAAAACACAGACAGTTACAGACAGACAGACAAAAAAAAAAGAAGGTAGACAGACAGTCTGGCAGACAAGCAGACAATAGACAAACATCCAGAAAGGTAGACAGGCAGACAGGAAGGCAGCTAAGCAATCATACAAGAGGGTGAACAGATAGGGAGACAGGCATACAGACAGACAGACAGACAGGAAGACAGACAGATGGACGAGCAGATTGTGTTACACAGACAAAATGGATGCAGACAGGCAGTTAAACAGAAACAGGCAGACAGGTGGAGAGACAGACAGGCAAAGCAGACAGACACATTGGACAGCAGTTAGACAATAAGACTGAATAAACAGAAGGAGGAAAACAGACAGGCAGGAATACGGGTGGACGGATGTTTAGAAACATAGGACGACTGTATATAGATAGGATGGATGCATGGTGGCTAGATGGAAGGATGACTGGATGGATGGATGGAGGATCCAGATAGTTGGATGGACGGTCAGTGTTACAGGACTGTTAAAATTAAGAGCTGTGGCAGAAGGTGTAAATGCCGCCATAATGGTTTCTGACTTTTCACCTGTTCATGCGTGGCTCAAAAGCCTCCACCGTGTTCAGGTAGATATTTCCGTTGTGTCCGCCCACAGCAAAGACCCGCCCCATTACCGTCGCAACTCCGACTCCACCCCTGGGTGTGGTAAGCTCAGCGACGTACTCCCAGCGGTTCGTCCTGGGATCGAAGCGCTCCACCGAACTCAGTGGAGAGTTATCGTCAAAGCCACCTGAACACACACACACACACACACACACACACACACACCTGATTAGAACCACAGTTATATGACAAGCTATCAGATATAACCACCACACCCCCCCCGTCTACCCAGTAGTGAGTGATCCTGGCTTCCCCCACCCTGCAACATTTAAAGAAAAGTCCTAAAAGGAAGCTGAACTTCCACTTTAAATCTTAAAGGTTATGTTTAACAGGGTGAGAAGATTATTAGGGACATTTTTTGATTAGATTCGCAGTAAAACACCGCTAAAGGACAAAACAGCAAGCGCTAAAGGGGTTTTCCTGGAGGTGTCCATGTGGGGTTTCCGACTTGTACCAAGGGAACGTGGTTAAGTTGGGCGTGACTTCATTCCCAGCTCCAAAATCCGACTTCCGAGGCAGATGGAATGCAGCATTAGTACCAGGGTTCTCCGTGTGAGCTGCTTAATTTTGTCACAGTGGTGGAAATCAGATCCCTACATTATTCTAGATAAAAAAATTAAAAAAAAGCACCAATATATAGGCAGAACATTAACTGTGTGTGTGTTTACTTTAAATAACCTCCATAATATTTAGAGTTAGGTTAAGTTCCCAAAATTCATCTCTGTACTGAGGTGTGTGTGTATGCGGGCTTCCGTGTCAAGAGTTTCAGTGTAGTGGAATCAATTATATGACCCATCTGAGCTAAAGTTCAACATTCAAGTCAAGTCTATAAACCTTAGCGAGTCATGTGTTAATCCTGCGGCTCAGTCACTTATTCACAAACTTGCACTCGCATGCATTCGTGTTCTATAGCGGTCATAAAAGATGATAAACCGCGTGCCAGGCTGGATTACTTCCCGAGTCTTTACTCTCGAGCGCCTGACTTCGTGGCACGTCGCTTGTCCTCCTTACCTACGACGTAGAGACAGCCGTTCAGTTCGCTCACGCCGTTTCCTGCGCGCCGCTGTCCCATCTCTCGCACGTCGCTCCATTTGTTGAGGTGTGGGTCGAAGTGCTCGACGCTCGACAGGGAGGCTACGCCGTCGTTCCCTCCTACGGCATACACGTAGCTCTGATAGCGAGGACAAACATGCATTAAAAATGCTTACAGGTTTAACTTCCCGTAGAAAGCATACCCATGATGCTTTGCGCTCACCCCTAAAGCGACGGAGCCCACTCCTCCTCTAGGGGTGTTCATGGGGGAGACGGCGCTCCAGCGGTCCGCCTCAATATCGTAACGCTCCACGTCGCTAAAGCACGAGTTATCGTCCAGGCCTCCTATAGCGTAGATCGGACCTCCGAGTGTGGCCAGGGCAATGCCCCTCCTACACACACACACACACACACACACACACACACAGTATTCCAATCAAAAGCCAAAGCAATGCTTCAGAAAGGAGAGAAACATTCTGAAGTGCGTCTGAGACCTTTTTGTGTTCATGGAGGCCTTCATCATCCACTTGTTGGTGAGCGGGTCGAACATCTCCATGTTCCCCAGGTGCTCGCTGCCATCATGGCCGCCCACAGCGTACACCTTTCCTGTGGACACACCCTGCTTTTCAGTCATCAGCTTTCATTCGCTCCGGAGTTTCAATATTAATTATTCATATCTCTCTCTCTCTCTCTCTGCCTCTTTCTATCCGTCAACATCTCTCTCCATCTGTCTCACTCGCTCTGTCTTACTGCCTGTCTTTATCTGTACTTGTCCTGATCTCTTTCCCCCTGTCTTTCTCTCCCTCTCCATCTCCCTGTTTTGCTCTCTGTCTCCCTCTGTGTCTGCTTCCATGTCTCGCTCTCTCAATCTTTCTCTCTCATCTTGTCGGACACACTTCTCCACTTCACTGTCTCCTAATTTCTGTCTCCCTCTCTCTCTCTCTGTCCCAGTGTCTCTTGCTCATTCTTTCTTTTTCTGTCTCTCACCATCTCCCTCTCTTTTTCTGTCTTCCTGTCTCTCTCCTTCTGAATGTCTCTTTTCTCTCATTCAGTCTCTCTCTCATTTCCCATCTTATTGTCTCTCACTCTCAGGGGTTTTTGTCTCCTGCCTTTCTGATGGTGCCCTGGTCTCTTACTTCATATTTCATTCTTTCTCCCTGCATCTCAGTGTCCATCTATATTTCTGTCTTCCTGTCTCTCTCCCTCTCTGAATCTCTCCTTTCTCTCATTTAATCTCACTCACTTTCTCCATGTGTATCAGTACTTCTCTCTCTTTCCGTCTCCCTGTCTCTCGGTCCCTTTTCTCACGCTCTGTCCGTCATTCTTTCCCCCTATGTCTACCTGTCACACTGTCTCCCTCTTCCTCTCTCTGACTATTCCGTTGCCACTCTCTTTCTCCATGGGTCTCTCGTTCCCTCCCTCCCTCTTACTGTTTCTCCCTTTTCTCTCTTTCTCACCTCCTACAGAGATGACTCCCACGTGTCTGCGTCTGCTGTTCATCTCAGGGCCGAAGAACCAGCTGTTCTTGCTGATGGCGTAGCACTCGATGCTGCGGAACGGATCTCCAGACCCGCCACGCCCCCCCACGCAGAACAGCACACCTGCACGGGGTCAAAAGGTCACCTGCGTCAATTTTTAGACCGCGAGCTGAAATGCTGCAGGAGTCTACAGTCTTTGTTTGTGCTTGCTCTGACCCGCCGTGTGTTTGCGCGGCGTGGTGCGGATAGAGTACTCGAAGTCAGGCACGCTCTTGTTGCTGAGGTGCAGGTGGTAGTTCCTGGCCTCATCCAGCAGGTCTCGGCAGCTCAGGTCGGCCTTGATCATCTCCTCTTTGGCCACGGTGCCTGTGAGGAAGCCCACGGGGAGCAGGGGAAGACGCACCTGCAACACGCCAACACAGTGGTGCACATTTTTCTTCCGTATGTCGCTCCTTCGAGCGCTGAATAAAAACATAGAACGCTCGGAAAGTTAGACGTTCCACAGTCTTTAAATAATGACAGAGGAGTAGAGATGGATCCGCTTTCAGAAATGATATAAAAACACTTCAAGGGTATTTGCTTTGATTAAAACACTCCATGTCACGCTGTTATAAAAAAATAACCACCGACAGGGTCAAGTTCCTGTTCTCACTTACACTACAGCAGCTGCACACACACACTCTCCATCTCTTTCGATATTTCGGTTTACCTCATTCTATCAGTCGACCTGTCTCACTGTCTGTCTGCCTCTCCCTGTTTTGCTCTCTCTCTTTGTCCCAATCCTTCTCTCGCTGTGTGAACCTGTCTCACTCCATCTGTCTCTCTCCCTCCCTCGTATGCAATCTTTCATATTTCTGAACTTTTATCAGAAAATACTCGGTGACGAATCAAACCAGTTCCTATTCTCCCTCACACTACCGTAGCTATAAACAGCCATTCTCTCAGTATCTCTCCCGTTTTCTCTCTGTTGAAGTTTGTCATGTTACAGAGAAACCACAAAACGTAACCTCAGCGTTACGCAGCTCTGAAACTGGAGACTCCTTCCATAAACGTTAAATATGTCAAACATCTCCTTCCTTACAGAAAACTGCACCAAATCCACATGTAAACCTGTTTTTTTTTTTTAAAACCTGTTTGTGTGAAGCGTCTACTGTACGAATCCTGTTGCTATGGAAACACTAACGTATTAGAACGAGTACATTAATATACCCCTGTGATTTTACAGCTGCCCTGCTACTACTATTGTCCAAGCTGCTGATATAGAAAACCAATCACCACCTTCTGATCTATTTTTCTACTCGTTTTACTCCACCCTGGTTGTATTAGTAAATATGGCACCTGAGACATGATCTGGTGGAGCCAGAGCTGGTGGTGCTGTGGATTGGCTCTGAGCCACTTGATGGCGGCTTCGTACACCTGCGTCTCGGAGTGGATGTTGAGGTCGCTGGAGCTGAGGAGTGTTTTGAGGTGCTGCGGCGAGACGCGCGTGAAGTCGTCGCTCTCCAGCACCTGGGCGAAGTGCTCACAGGCGTAGCGGTCGGCCATGTCCATCAGGTCCACGCGGTGGTGGCTTTCAGCGAAGGTGCGCACGGCGAGGCAGTTGGATGGGTGGAAGTGGGCCTTCATGTACTCGCAGCAGGCCCGTGCCACCAGCTCCACCTGCAGGATGCAGGCGGCGTAGAGCAGCGGTTGGACGTTCTCCACCGTCAGAGTCAGGCGTGATGAGTACGCGAAGCGCACCAGGTCCTGGATGGCGTCGCCGTCGAAGTCTCGGATCTCGATCAGTTCCTGCTTGGCCTCTGCCATGTCCGAGAGGAACATGGCACGGAAGTACGGCACCACGCAGGCCAGCACCAGCTTGTGGCAAGGGATCAGCTTGGTGCCCACCTTCAGAAGAAACGTGAAGTGATGATCACGTGTGATAATATTTTAATAACACTGCTTGAATAATACGTTTCTCATTCGTTAAAAAAAAAAAAAAAACAACGGGGTGAAAAAGGGGTTAACTGTACAAACGGAGCTCGTTTGACAAACAAATTTATTCGTAAATTTGTTAAACGTACGAGTGTTGAACAGAAGGAACGCCTTACATCTTCATACTAGATCAGAGCCCAGGAGCACCATTGATTTATATTATATTATTGCCATTAATTAAAGAATATAAAAAATAAAGATGACAAAAAGCCATAAACGGAGAAAAACAGGACTAATCAGTCAATTAAACGGCATATAAAGTGTAAGCTGTAAGTAAGTAAGTAAGTAAATAAATAAACAAATAAATGATTTAGCGCTTACAATAATAATATTATTAAATATTGTTAATGGCATGGAAGTGAGTCGAATAACATTTCTGCTTTTCAGCCTTTCCCCCAATTGTCCACTTTGGGCTCAAAGCCATCAGTGCGCATGACCTTTTATGGAGGTTTGTGGGTGTCACCATATGCAAATGAGCTTGGAGTGTTTTAGGAGTGCACCTTGCGTTTTACGGTGTAATCAACATACACGCACGAGTACAAAGAAAATCAGTCTTTCTGAAACGCCTGTAAATTTTAGTAGGTTTCGTCTTATGCAAACGTTTATACGCACGAGGAACAGACCACTCGGAGTCGTGTCACGTTGTAGGAAAATAATCGGCGCCGGAGTACCGTGAAGCAGATGGTACCTTTAGCGTGACGTCACAGAGTTCGCCGTTCTCGTAGAACTGCCGCAGCGAGTTGTGGAAATCCTTCCAGGCTTCGTGAGCCTCGAAAACGAAGGACCCGTCGGCGGCGCACTCGGCCTCGGGCGACCGCGCCGTGCACTTCGTCTTGAGCTTGTGCTGCTTCACGTTCTCCGCCGCCGTGTCACCCGGGGCCATGGTCACTCGCTCACGCACACATACGCACACACACTCTCACACACACACCTGCAGAGTGACAGAGGGAAAGTCTGAGGCAATATGCAAATCAGGAAAGAGACGCAAAAGGTTCTCTCAGATACACGCACGAGCACGTGCAAAAGTAATGGCACCCGTGTTAGCATGAGACCCGCCTACCAAAGTCCCGAGCTTCACAGACGATGAGATGGATCCAGTTTTAACTTAAAAAGCTCTTATAGACCGCCTAAGCCCCCCCCCTTTTTTTTTTAAATTTAAAATCATGAGGCTTAACAGAACCGGATGTCTGGAGGAAGTAGAAGAAGAGGAGTCACCAATTTATTTTCACTAACAGCTTAAAAAAAAAAAAGGGAAGCAGCTGATTTAAGGTTAAAACTTTTTTTTTTTTTTTAATTAAACTGAAATGTTAACTTTTTTTTTAAATATATAAACAGAATGTTTCCTTTATTTTCAGTGCTATCGGTCTCGGTATAAGAATAATCAAACGTTATCCGATTATCTTGGTCAAAACTAGTGCTGCCGCGATTAGTCGACGTAATCGACGTAATCGACCATGAAAATTAGTCGACGTCAATTTTATTG
>JAQMCW010000011.1:19306258-19317535 GCA_030068335.1 Chrysichthys cranchii
CTGTACAGCCAATGAACGCACGTCTGAGCGAGACCGATTAAAGGGACACGTGCGTCTTTGTTAGGTACGCAATACGTGATTGCACAATACACAAACAGGAAATGGGAAAACACTGGTGCGTACAAGGTGGAAGGGCGAAATGGGCGGGGCTGTGTTTGTTCGCCACCCGATTATGTGGTCGTGACCAGATGCAAAATTTAGGCGAATTTTTAGGTCAGGAAGCGATTTGTTCGTGTTCGGAGGTTCCACTGTATTCCTAAAAACAATAACAACAAAAAAAAACATATATATAAAAAAAATGGGTCCCCAAGTGGCCCTTCACACTATCGTCATAAGATCACAAGTTTGAATTCCCATGATTCATGAGTCCAAAAGAACAAAAATTTGGATGTGCACTGTGGGTGGGAGGAGCATACTCTGTCTCAGCTGTCAATCACGGTGACACTACGGCCAATCATGAGCATCTGTAATCTCACGTATGCAGAAGAGGGTAGATAGCGCTTTCCTCTCAGTGTAATAAAAAATGGCTGCCGAGGAATCACATTTCCACTCTTTCTTCAACACACTTGACTTTAGATGCCAAATCCTGATCGTTTCGTAGAGCTCATATCAAACTAAAGGTCCTTCTCGGTGCAAGGAAAACCCCCTGAAGACACCTCTGCCTGCCCCACTTTCTGCACGTTTTTTCGTTATAACCATTTCCTTCTCTCCGCTCCTTCCCCGTAGCACAGGTGCAGCCGTGAACAGCAGCGAAAGCCTCCCTCCGTCCTCGTCCGTCAACGACATCTCGTCCATGAGCACCGACCAGACCCTGGCCTCCGACACGGACAGCAGCCTAGAGACCTCGGCCGGGCCGCTCGGCTGCTGCAGGTGACTAACCGCCTGCCTGCGCAACCCCGCCTTCTTTCGGAGGTGATCTGAATGATTTCTCAAAGAAAAAAAGAAAAAAAAAGAAAAGAAAAAACGGAAAAACAAACGCCTATCCGATCCCGAAGCACCACCCTGCAAAAAGAAGTCGCTCAAATCTCGTCCCTGTAATCCGTAAACAGATCGGATTCTGTTCAGCGCTAAAATTTATATAGGAATAACGGGAAAATAAATAATAACGCCTGCATTATTGTTCAAAGCAAACTAAGAAAACGGATTCAGAAAAATAATAATAATAATAATAAAAAGACGCCGATGTATGTGTATATTTACCAATCCCTTACTAGTTGCTTTGCTTTATACTCCCGTCATATGGCATCTGATAATGAAAAAAAAACAACCTGTAATGCTTTTCCTGAGGCATCTCTGTGAAGTGTGAGTTAATACGTTAACCTGGATGATCCCGAGTAAACCCCAAGCTTTCTGTGCTCCTTCAGTCGATGTGGCAAGGTGGGCTTTTGTGTTTCTCACTACTCGAATATCTATACATAGAATTTCCCCCGTTATACGACGGATTTGTTCGTGCTGAACCTCTTTAACCAGCGGAATTTGACCCGAAGACGATGTTTTGGTTCGTTTCTTTCTTTTTCCCGGGTGTGAACGTTAAAACCCCCCCTATCTCTTGTATATATGTAATTCTGTACAGCTGCAAGGCATGAATGGGACTGACGGCCAGTATCGGGAGTTGTCTTGCACACCTTGCCACATCACACCGCTTTGACCTTTTAGTTGCCCTTGCCTGTAGTCTTCTTGCATGACCAGATTGAGGAAAAACAAAAACGAGACGCTAAATATAGACGTAACCCAGTATATTTGTGTATCATGTAAGAAAATGAAATCTGCTGGAAGCTGCGAGGCGAACGGAAGGGTTGTACGATGGCGAAGTGGTCCCGGGTGTGTCCTTGTGTCCTGCAGGAAGCCATTGCAAGGGAACAAGGAGACGTGGGTCAGACGTAAACCTCCATCAGGGTTGCCAGGGTTGCAGTTTTTACATCGTTGGTAGTTTTGGGGCCAAAATTGCGCGCGTTGGGAGTCGACAGTATCGTGTTTTAAAACCTAAAAGGAGTGTGTTTAAAGTCCGACAGGGTACCTGTAATGTACAGATCGTACATGTATTGCATATATTTCTGGGGAAACAAAGGAAAAGCAGGAGAGAAAAGACCGATTGGATTGTACCTGCGAAAAAAGAAATGCAAAGAAATGCGTGCGCACTACGGTTAACGTGTTTCCCGAGTCTTGTAAAGACTGTTGCAAAGAAAAAGCGCCTTCTTTATTCATCTCCCAAACTTTTTTGAGATCTACTCGTGCTGGAAAGGTTGACCTGGCAACCCTGACCCACATCCTGCTTTTAATTTGTAATTTCTAATTGTAATTTTTTTTTTTTTTTTTTTCAGTCAGTAAAAACTTGCATACTCCTCAGAGCATGTTGAGTGCACTTCGAGCGTGCATGTGCTGAGATTAAAACACACCCATGCACTGTTTCGCCTTACTCGCTGCTTTGCATGTCGTTCCTGACCTTTGACACCTCGGAGAGCGGTTCTCTTACGGCTGTTCGAGAAAGGGATTTTATTTTTTTTCCAAAGTCTAGCGACTTCGAAGTGCGTGCCGCGTCAACAATACCTCATTCTCTTAGCTTTGTATTCGAATCCTTTGATTTTATTGCGTTCCCAGTGCACGTGTTGTCTGAATGGAATCCAAATGGACTTACTACCTAAAAGGAGGAACTTGAAAGAAGCGGGCTTGATTTATTGAACGCATGCGTTTGCCTGAACTCGGGTAGTGCCTTTGAAATAATGCAGTTTCCTTTTATTTATCAAAATAATTCTGAGAGCAGTGAAGCGTTCCAGGAGGTTCGGGCGAGGTTGCACAGGCAGTGGCTTTGTTACAATTCGAAAACATTGCAGGTAATTCCGAGTTGTCGCACGTCGGTGGTGCCTGGTTTGTCGGGTCTCTTCCTTCTTCTAACCTCTTTGTCTAAGTATGCACATAATCACCAGATCTCAAAAACCATCTCTTTCCCTGTCCTATGAAACAACAAAAAAAGAATGAAACCTGACATATACTTGTTGCATTTCTAAATAATGTATTGTAAATGAAACCTCAACCTTTACTCACGCGCCTGATGTTTTTTCTTTCAGTTAGAGGTTAACGATAAGCCTTATTCAATAAACGTCATGAAGTACACAGTAAAAAACAAAAAGAAAAAAAGCGGATCATATAATTTTTTGGTTTGGTTTTGTACCTGTACTTGTCTGATTTGACCTGTGTACCAAATCATTTTAATAAAGGAATGAAACGCACACATATTTTTTTTTTTTTCGTTTGCTTATACAGATTGTTAAACTAATTAGAGCCATTTCTGATTTCCGAATAGTGGTATGTTTTTAACTGTATTGTCATTCTGCACTTATACTGCATTAAACAATTTAACATGACTATGTCACATAGTACAACTGCATTATGTAAAGGCCCTGCTGGTGACATCCCAGCGTAATAAAAATAACACGCGGCCTGGATTTGCTAACGTGTGGGAACAAGATCATTAAGTCAGGACTTAGTAACAATGTGAGGGAATAAGTTAATTTAATCATAATCATGGTCTAGTAAAGTAAAGAACATGTAATTATCTCCTAGCTATGACTTAGTAAAGCAAGGAAATAAGATAATTATCTCGTATTCATGACTTTGTAACAAGATAAATAAATCATGGCTACTACTTACAAGTAGAAGGAAATGAGATAATTATCTCATATTCGTGACTTTGTAACAAGATATTAAAAAAAAATCATGGCCACTACTTATAAGAGAAAGGAAATGAGATAATTATCTCGTATTCATGACTTTGAAACAAGATAAAAAAAAATCATGGCCACTACTTACAAGAGAAAGGAAATGAGATAATTATCTCGTATTCATGACTTTGAAACAAGATTAAAAAAATCATGGCCACTACTTACAAGAGAAAGGAAATGAGATAATTATCTCGTATTCATGACTTTGTAACAAGATAAATAAATCATGGCCACTACTTACAAGTGGAAGGAAATTAGATAATTATCTCATAGCCATGACTCAGTAAAGCAATGGAATGAGATAATTGTAGGCATGACTTAGAAAAGCAGTGGAATAAGATAATTATCTCGTAGCCAAGAGGGAACAAGATAAATAAGAGATAAATGGCCTCTACTGACTAATGCAAGGGAACAAGATAACTAAGCTGTAGCCATGACTTTGTAAAGCAAGGGAATGAGATAATTATCTCGTAGCCATGACTTCATACCTTAAGGGTACACGATAAATGAATCGGGGCAACTATACACAAATGCAATAGAATGAGATAATTAAATCATAACTTAGTAAAGTAAGGGAACGAGATAATTATCTCATAGCCATTATTCAGTAATGTGATGGAACAAGATAAATAAACCATGGACATTAGTTACAAATGCACGGAAACAAGATAATTAAGTTGAATGATAATTAAGTTGATGACTTAAAAAAAAGGAAAGGAATGAGATAATTAACTTGAGCTGTGACCAGGAATGAGATAATTATCTTGTATCCATGACTGTGTAACGCGAGGGAGCGAAATATAAAAACAGTCACAGCCATTGCTTACTAAAGCAAGGGAATGAGATAATTAAGTCATAGCCATGACTTAGCAATGTGAGAGAATGAGATAATGGCCATCATAATTTAGACTTGGTGACACGAGGGAATGAGATAAATAAATCATGGCCACCGCTTAGTAACGTCAAGGAAGTAGATCTAAAAATTATAGTCACGACTTGGTCACATGTGGGAATGAGATTTTATTGTCTAGCCACCAATTAATAATGCAAGGGAATGATAGAAGTAAGTGCAACCGCATATTAATAAGGCATATGATCATTGTATTGTGCTCTCAAACTGGTGTGCAGATACTGTATATACAGGGTTTTACAATATCTCTTAACTCCTGTTAACTACTGCTCTGTTCAGCACTTAAAAAGAAAGTGTGCATGTAGGCTAGTGCTTACACTAAAACAAGTTGAACTACTGAACCACAAGTGTCTGCTTTTTTCTCCTACGAGTGTGTAGTGGTTACCATAAAACACCGTATACGTGTGAACATGCACAACATGACGATCAGGCCTGGGTAAGATTTGGGCGTAATTATTTTTTCTTTTGGCCGCAACCTGAAGATCTTGTTCCCACACACAAAGTCGAGGCTTTGCGCTATATTTATTAAGCTGGTATGTCACCAGGGAGGGGCTCCATAATTTTACAGTGAAATTTTATTAGCCCTAACTTTGAACCCTGAGGTATACCTATGATAATTCTTAAAGCCTCAGTTTTATTTTATTTTTTTTGTCATGGTACTGTGCATGTAGAAATTCTACCCTTTTAAAAAGAGGGACAGTATGAGTCTGTCTAGGGACAATTGAGCCAATTGTACCTCTAAGTGCTTACTGTCTAAATGGAACGTACCGTTTTATTTTATTTTATTTTATTTTATATTATCAGTGGAGCCGTGGCACTGAATGATGTACCTTTAATTATACAATTCTGGGTTTCTTTTCTTTTTTCCAAAGTGCGTATGCTGAGGAATACGTGGCTGATTTTATTCCTTAGTGTTAAAATGTTTGATTTCGGGCTTTTCCAATTTAAAATCAATGTAATAAACATCACAAATGTAGATTCAATTGCATTTTGCATTTTGAGGACAAATTTAATTGGCCCCAATGGCAAACCCTGAGGAATACCTAAGAAAATGATTATTTTGTTTCTCTTGTTTTTCTTGGTACTATCTGTGTCTAGAAAATGTATTGTTAATTCTGATGATAAAACAAAAATGTAGAGGCCAACCAAACATCTGTACTTGTCTTATTCCTGAAATGATTTTTTATTTCTATGGCAATTAAGTGGCACATAAATATATATATTTATTACCTGAGAGCTAATAGTCACATTCTCAAGACTGAGGTTAAAAACAAGCATTTTACTTTAAAACTATTCACACGATCGCCATTGAAATTATTCTATATTTATTTTATTTTATTTTTTTTGTGCATGGCCAATACAAGATGTGCTGTTTTCTGTTGTAAATACTGACATTTGAAACACTGACGTTGATACACAGGTGCTGCCATTTTGCTTTTGCTCTTTCCCAAAAAATGAAAAACACAACAATGTGAACATGATCACACTGTGACGGGTTCCGAGAGGTCTCCAGGCTAACAATAAAACACTTTTACAACAGGGTGCAAACACACACACACTCACACACACACGTACAAATACACAACGTGTAGTAGCGTTTGTATTTCAATTGTAACTAGTTGTAAACTGTTCTGTTGTGTATTCACTTCGGTTAGATTAGGTTGAGACGAATGTGGTGCGTTACTATGTATTTTTTACAATCTATTTTCCAAAACACGACCCGTGTATATACACACAGACACACACATAAATATCATAAACAGCTGGGTCAGAAACAGGGTTGATCTTGGATTTTATTTATTTATTTTTTTCCAAAATCTTCCAAACCTCTTCAGAATGGTGCCACGCATATTATTCCTTCTGTGTTCTGTGCTGGCGATGGGCGATGGGAAGATTGGCGCGTTTTATAAACACAATCCGTTCGTGACATCCTGTAAAAGGTGGAGAAATACGTGTTATGCGTCTAAAAACCCTGATTACAGATTCCTCCAAACGAAACTGAGGTTTGTTTCTTGGCTTTGCCTCCTAACGCAGTTTTGAATGTTGGTGTTTATTGGGCAATGTTTTTGGCCTGGATCTTAGTCCTCTAGAATTTGAGAAAATGTTTACTCCAAAAAAAAAAAAAAAAAAAAAAAAAATTAGACATTTTTGTGCTTAACATTGAATGTCATCTAATTTATCATCTGGTTTTTCTTTTTCTATTTAGACAGGAATGACATTTTGCTGCTTTATGTTCATTTCAAAGAAACGAGCGTCTTTGGCTTTTTCAGGCAGGAGAGAAATAAAAATGAGGCGTAATCATGCTGAATTAAGAGCTCGTATTTAAAAAAAAAAAAGAAAAATCACACACGCAATTGGCTTCATCGTACCTTCAAGTGCTTACTATGTAACTGGATGGTTTGTTTTGTTTTGGGTTCTTTTCTTTATTTGGAAAGGCCACAGTTCTCTCCTCGTCTGGTGGTGGAACCGTGCTCTTGACCGATTTGATTTACCTTTAATAATGCAATTCCTTTTTTCGCTTTTTCCGAGAGCGTACGCTGCGGACTTGTTAGTGCTGTCCTGTATAGTTTGATTTTGTAGAAATTTGACTCAGCAAAGTAGTTCTCAGTACATCATTTGATGTTTTAACACTTTCAGATTTGCTAAATGCTACAGCTTAACGAAGCCCCCCCCCCAAAAAAAGTCGTCACACTTTATATTTATTGTCTCTAAATGATAAATAATACATTTTATAAGCAACTATCAGTCTGTCTAACTAGAGAGAATTGGCACTGTTACACACAGATCACAGCAATACATCTACATGTAGATACGCAAACAGTGAATCAGGTCATTTGACTCGGCTCACCAATAAGTGTCGACTCTTTTGGCTTGTAAACGACTCCTTGCCCTTTTGTAATATTTTGTCCAGTGATTTTCCCTGAAGAAATCTTATTCTACACACTATTTGCATTGCATTTTATAAAATCGATTGAAATAATCGTAAAATCAACAAGGCACTACATGTCTTTGGAGACACACACACACACACACACACACACACACACACACACACACACACACACACACACTAATTACTACTAATTCATTAATTACTTATCATGCTTCTGTGGCCATGCTTCATTAAAAAAATGCAATGTCACTCCTGACATCTCATCGCTTCCCATAATGCACTTGAACGCGTTAAATTGCACGGAAAGAGTTCACAAAAACAAGCTCGCATACGCGAGTCGACTCTTAAAGTTCATCTAAAAGAGTCGACTTAAAGAATCGACTCCCATCCATGACACGTCTCCAGTAAAATCCTATAAAATACCTAAAATACACCAGTGTATCATCCTAAATGATGAATTGTATTAGTCCAGTAACGTACAGTATACTGACATTTTCAAGTCATTTTAAGTCATCTTTCATTAAAACTGATAATAGTTTTAATAATAGTGCAAACAAAAGTTAATTTTAATAGTTTCAGATCTAAAACACGATACCAAGATTTTATAAACCTTCAATACACACACACACACACACATACACACACACACACACACACGACTGCATCACAGGTGTGTATTAACGTTCCAGGTTTTAAAGCAATAAATCCCTTACACTTTAAGCTGTTGCTTAGCAACCAAAGCTAACAAACTTCATCGCATGGCGTCAGAATTGTTTCTAAGCTAATAACATTATTGCATGTTTTTTGGTCGCCATTTCATAAAAGCAGGAAGCCATTCGATGACGCGTGTTACGGGGATTGTTACTCCCGTTCACGTCGTACAGTAACGCGCGCCTTCTCGTGGTTTAGTGCTTTATTTTATAATCACAGGTGTTATTGATTACAATTAATGTCGATTAATCTGTTCCTGTAGCTCCTCACACTAATTACATGAGAATGAATTTTTTTTTTGCTAAGTAACTTCTGTGTAAAACCGAGAGCTCGTACGTGAACAATACGTACATGAAGGTACAGACCGGAGATCTAATCAGGAAACACGCGAACTCACATCGGATGCATTGCTCTGATCTGTTGGGAACAGGGCAGGAATAGTTAGCAGCGTGTATAGTTGATGTGTAAGCACACAATATTTCACGGGGAAGACACGGCATGTAAAGTGGGACTCGACAGTTTGGGGAAAATTCCATTTCCGTAAGAATTGAATATGTGTGAATATTGGTGGAGGACACGCGGACCCGAGGCCTTACTGGGAAATATTTCAAATATTTCATTTAACAGAAGGATTATTCTTTGTGTACGACAACAACATTAGTTGATTTCTACAAACAGATTCGTTCTGATTCATTTTTTTGTTGTTGTTGTTTCATTTACTCTATATATACGACGGTCCGTACGACGGCAAACACATTGTGTCGTGTGAAAAAAATCTAATTTAAATAAAAATTCAAAGTACTGTTGTTATATGAGGTCAGAAAAACCAACCCAGCGATACAGACAGCACTAATCGGTGGTACATAATTCATTTGGACGTTTGATTTAAGGGAGATTTGTAACCTTCAACCATCACGATTGCGCAATAACACAACTTTTAAGTCCAGACGGGAGACGGGGACAATGCTAAACGTACATGTGCGGTTGTACTGTGAACGTAAGAACTCTCATGGTGATGTAAAATTGAACTGATTTCTTGGAAAAATCCTGTCTCTGTCTCTCTCTCTCTCTCTCTCTCGCTCGCTCTCTCTCTCTCTCTCTTTCTCTTAATTACTTGCCATTCTGTTCAGATTGTAAGATTTGTGAGACGGATGAATCTGACGGCATTTTTCATTCTCTTGTTAAGCTCAGATTATTATACAAACACATAAGGGGACGGTTTAAAAAAAATAAATAAATCAAGGTACTGAAAAAAAGAAAACAGCATCACGAATCGCTGTCGGCACTCGACATTTTAAAGGTACTCTATGTATAAATAAATATATGTATGTGGTTGAAAATAAACACTTCCTTTGACCCTGGAATTGAAGATTTCCTTTCTTGAGTTTGTCTCACAAAGTCATTTTCACCTTTCTGAAAGACTCCCACATTATAAACATTTATTATAAATATTTAGTTCTTAATGGTTTCCTATATTACCCAGAATGCCGTGCGGAGAGTGGTGCGTTTGGCCTTAGGGTCATTCTCTACCTAACGACAGCGAGCCGACTTCTATTCCAATTTTTATGCTCATAAAAGTTACCGCTGTCACGCTAATCCTCTCGTAGATCGTCGACTAGCCGAGCCGAGGCATCATATAGCCGCATTGCATTCTGGGACTTTGAGTCCACCATTTGCACCAACGTAGCTTCCATTTCTATGACGGATTTCTCATTAATATGACATTCAATGTCCCTGAAAAGTGGTAAGAAAGTGTGAAAAGGCACCCTGCTTTTTTTACCTCCCAGGCGAGATTGAGCTAGCATAAACATCCGAGTCGCACACAACTGCTAACACTTCACAGGAACCATAAAACAAATTTGCTCCAGAATCCCTGAACACATATAAACATATTTCAGGGTGGAATTTTCCTTCAATGCAAATACTCAGCAAAACTGTAATTATTAGCCCAACTTTATCTTTATTTCGTCTCCACACAAAAGAAGGACTTTAGAATTATCTCCCCATTATTTCAGCTACGCTGACACTATCTGGAAAATGCACAATTCCTTATGTTAGTGTGCTGCTTCCCAGGACTAATGAATGTTCAGTTCAAGGGTTATGAATGATATCTGCACTTTTATCAGCACCTAAGATCACATTTTTAAAAAATCCATTGAGATTAATTCATACCAATTCGACCTTTCAGTTCTTATTCATCGGTCTTCCTTTTTTCCCCCTTCATGCTATGATAATGAGGCTGTTTTAAATGTAAATTGGTCTTGTTCTTTTGGTTTAATTAGCTCTTGGGATAAATCAAGGGGAAATGACTCAGAACAGCTGTTACCCTTCGAGTGAACTCAAAAACATGGCCTTGTGAATGCTGTAATTACAGAAGAATCAGCCAAATGCCTCTGTTAGACTCGTGCTGCATTCCTGCTCCCTGTATTATTCATATAAATTACACAAAAACACACCGTAAGCTCTCGGCATGGCCGCTGTTCACAAAATGTACAAGTCTGTTTAATCAAAATGGACTTTTGTGCCTTGTTTTTTTTTTTTTTTTACTGTGGATTAATAGTCCAGCAAAATATAATGCGCTGATATACGTCACAGTTAGAGCTGGGTCAAAGCGGGTCAGATCACAAATTGGTTGGAAATTTGAGCTCAGAGAGAAGGACATGTCACCCAATTCAGGACGTGACACACCCCCTGAGACAATGTATATTTACAGCTGGAAATTCTGCCCAAATAAGATCCCAAACCAAAGCCTAGATCGTACAGAATCCCTAACCGTAACCATATCCTGAGGTCTATTAAGGCTGGTGTGGTGTTCAAGATGGCGGCTCTGTGACCTGGAAGTGTCATGTAGGTCTTAGACTTACCTGAGCTCACATACTATACGTCAAATGTCATCACAACCCAACGCCAGGCATGAAATAAGCCAGGTTACGCAGTGACTGGAAGGAGGTTCAGCCAATCAAATAATGGCAATAAAACATAGAATAAAATTAAAATCACCTTAATTATAGAAAAATAAACCTAAATGAAATAAACAGATGATT
>JAQMCW010000011.1:19465811-19476239 GCA_030068335.1 Chrysichthys cranchii
CCTTCTGGGAGACGCCTGTGTCATTTCCAATCAAGAAGAAACTTGCTGGTTGAATAAAAGTAACTTTAAGTCAAAATAATTTCGGGCTCGACTGTATGTATATATATATATATGTATGTATGTATAGGGATATCCAGGCTTCAGACTGATAAGACATTGCCATGTTCGAGAATGCACCACACGTTTTTTTTCTGCAAGGACTAGCTCTACAAAACTATTTACAACACACATATAGTTTTGTCTTTATATCACAGTCTATTGCATAATGGTGATAATCTTTAGTTTATAAATAATATTATAAATGTACACAGTCAGACATATTATCGTGTCTGCCTCATAAACCGGGGGGTAGAAAATAATCCACCTGCAGCCCTACGCCCCTCTGGAGAAATTATACAAAGGAGGAGGCACGGGATAAAATAAAGAAGGAATTGAAAAGAAAAGGAAAAGAAGAAAAAAAAAAAAATCAGCAACTTTTATTCCCTTTGATCCTGTAACACTGGCGCGGTCTTAACACTACACTTCAGTTACTGGACTGTTGTATTGCAGAGGAGAGACCCAGAGCCGCCTTTACCCGCTGTTTCCGCCCCAAAATCTCCGTCCTCCTGATAAATATCCGTATCGATGTATGAAGGTGCTTTCTTTCTTTCTTTTTTTTTTTTTTGAGCGCCAGTGTCGGTTTTGCGTGTAGGTTTTCCACAGTGATGCCAAAAAAAGCTGCTGACTGCCGCACTTGTATTTGGACATCGCCTCGAAAAGGAAAAAAACCCCAAAACAACAAGAAAAAAACAAAAAAACAACAAAAACAAATCGAAACAGCTTGCCAGCCGTGACGTTTCATTCCAGTTACAAAAATGACAAACAAACCAACAAAACAAAACAAAAAAATCGATCCCCGACATGTCCATCATATATACAGGTCAGAAAGGAAGACTTGCGTTTATACTAGTGTTTGCCTGCCTTTTTTTTGTTTGTTTGTTTGTTTTTTTCTCTCCATATAGGCAGTGCCAAATATTCTAGATTTACATGTTATATATTTGTATAATATACATTCTTACGTTGAAGGGGAAAGGTTTCTAAAATAGAATATGATACAAGGGCAAGTCTGTACAGGATATCTACGAGGTCGGTTGGAGGAAGAAACAAAAATACTCGTCTCTCTCTTTTTTTTTCTCCATAAAAATGAAGCGAAATCATTTTTTTTGTAAAAAAAAAAAAAAAAAAATCAATCGATCGATAAATAAACGAAGGAGAACGACAAAAGAAAAAAGGAAGGAAAATCATAAATTCGACGCGAAACGCATCTTGTCTTGTTCAGTCTCGCCGCCGCTGCTTAAGACGGCCGACTCTCTCCTGGATCCCATGGGATCTCTGTGCTGGACTGTAGAGGGCGCCGCTCGCACTGGCGGCAGCGCACCTGATGACATTTGCCGGAAAAGCGCCACCCTCGGAGGGACCGTGGCGCGAACGGCACCCTGCTGTGGGGCAGAGCCAGGGGTTTGTGGGGAGGGGCTTGGTGCGGTCTGGATAGATGCCAAGGATTCTCCGGAGGACTGATGTTGCCTAACCGCTAGCGAGGATTCATGAGGCAGCGAGGGCTGAGATGCGGAAAGATGGCGCACATCCCTGCTGAGACTGCTATGAACCTCATGTCTTTGCGGGGACGCCTGCTGCGGCTGCGACGCTTGCTGTTGTTGCGTCGCTACGGCAGACAGCTGGGGCACGAGGGACAGCTGTGAAGCCGTGGGCGATCCGTACTGGAAGGTTCGCCCTGCCGTGAACGAGCAGGGAGACATGATGCCACCGGGCGTCGGCTGCTGAAGGGGTGTGGCGGGGTTGCCTGGCGACACGAACGCCACGCTCCCGGCTAGGCGAGCCGCGGGGATGATGGACGCCGAGGTGCTGTAGGTCATGGGGGGCATAGGGGTCATGGGTGAGGATTGCATGTGCTGCTGGAACTGGATGTTGGCGAACGGAGGCTGAGCCGGAGAATTAATGATGGAGTTTCCGGATAGGGGCGTCGAATTCGCCCCCGTGGCCGACTGCTTCCTCTCCACCATCTTCACCATCTCCCGGTCCTGTCGGATAATCTGCTTCAGAAGCTCGTTCTCCTGCGTATTGAACACGCCAGCGTTCAGGTCCTTCTGGAACTTCTGAAGCAGGAGGGAGTTCTTCTTCCCTGGAATGAAAAGAACGTTAGCTAGATACAGTGAACCCCGCGCGGCACCAGAAATTTACACATACAGCGTATGAGGTGGAGATAACACTGAAGATGTAATGGAGACACGGGGACAACATGAAGGGAAGACTGATAACTAGGAAAAAACACAGCGCTAAATGCACGCTGACGTACCTAAAAACACCCGAGTGAACTTAACCCTATGAAGAACTTTACGCAAATCGAGGCTATCGCATACACAACACACACCAGAGCATTTTCTACTGACTTATCCATGAGAAGACACGGTGCGATGGTAAAATGTTGGTGTAGGAACACTACTGTTTGCCCTTCCTTGCTTAATTAACCAATGAGACTGACTTTATTTTAACCAAAGGAGGAACGAGTCTGCAATATGATGCCATGTGCATCGGCTAAAAAGTCCACACAGATCCACGAGTGGGTGGGTCAAATCTTTTAAGTCCGCGTCCCGTGCCACCATTAACCTTAGATCAGATCTCGACCGCAAGAAAGACGAAAAACGGCGGTTGTGCGACGTCAGACCTTTGTGCATGTAATTCAAGGCCTCGACGACATGTCGGAATGCTAAACGACTCCCACTATGGTAGGGATGACTTGTAAACATAACTCTACCCGGAAAAGATAATGCCAGGATCTGTCAGAGGAGGGATTACTTTAACACCCTCTTGAGATGCAGAACCTTCTTCAGTGTGAGGAACAATCGAAACGAGGTACTCGAGAAATCAATTTTGGTGACAAGCATCGATCAGACGCGGCGTGTCACGAGGTGTGAGGTGTAGAGGATACGACGTGTAGGTTACCTGACACGTAGTGTGTGTGCCACAGTGTATGATTTGAGGTTGACGGTGTGGGGGATTGGATGGAAGAGAACAAAACAAGCGCTCTCTGTCGTAGATTTATTTCTTGCTGAAATCTCACAGAAATCAACAATTTTCTTCCCAGGTTTACCCATATCCAGTTCCCACCCTCTATCTGGATCTCCATGGCACATAATGGATGCCGACCCCAGCAGGGGGACGGGTGAGACATCTTTCCAACCTGCTGCTTCTGCAGGCGTAGCTGCATGCTCTTGGATGAGGACACCGACTACCCTATTCTGTAGACGTGAACGGAATTCAATGGCCTTCTCATACGGAGAGTGGAGCAGGTACACTTCATTGAACTCTTGGACCACAAAAGGTTCAGGATTCCAGCTTGCAATTTTTGGGTTTTTCACAAAGATGAAAAAAAAAAACCCATGGCAGTCGGCAAAAGGATATCTGGATCTGGATCACATTTCGACCTGGAAGCTGAGCATCCTTCTTATACAGGGATCAGGGACAATTCATCCAGGACATACCTGGGTCGCAAATGGATCTGGAGTTGTCAGGATCGGAATTTAGCTGTGGTCATTAAGAATACAATTAGATATTTGGCGGAATTCTCCTGAAATCTGAACCAAGCCTAAGTTTGTCATGATTGGTGATTGGCTAGCATCAGGGGCTATTCTCAGAGAAAACGGGCAATTCTGCACGCTTGGACCGGCGGGCACAGATACCTCCGCTGTTGTTTATTAAATTATTGCGGCATTTTAAAGAAAAACGTGGTAGTCACTGAGAAGATATTTGGATCTTCTCACTTTGACAAGTGATTGGCTAGCAGGGAGCTGCAAGATCAACGTCCCTTCTTCCCACCCAGAGCCCAAGGCCTCTGCACTGTTTGTCTTTAGTCTTCTACACCTCTAAACTGTCCTGATTTATAATCCCATTATCTGGTGTCACCCAGAAGAAGAGAGAAGGTTCAGCTGTGAATCTTTTCAAGGCAAGCTTTTCTTCCTCATGCCTTCTCGGGGGGTTTTCCCTCTCCGCTGTCATCTCCGGCTCGTTCATTAGGGATCTTAATCTTCATCCGGATTTCTGAAACACTGCTCTGTCACAATATCTACTGATAAAGGTGCGTAGACTCCTGGCTGCCAATTGCCCTTGCAAGAGGTGTTTGAGTGAAAAACCAACCATGCCACTAAATCAGTGCTCTCTTTTGAGCGTCATCGCTTCTCGATTCAAGTAATAAACAAACAAACAAACAAAAAAACGAAAAAGATTGGAGTTCTAAGTGGTGCATTTATGGAAATATCAGATCCCATGTCCTGCTTCGCCATGCATTGGATCAGTTTTTTATCCATTGGGTTGATGGGTGATATTTGAGAGAGGTGCATTCTAGATCATATTATTATTATGTCCCGTTCAGAAGTGTTAACTGTTCGCCATCTCCCAGCGAAACGTGGTGTTTCCTGACAGCCACAACGAAGAGTTTCACCGCCTGTACGGGAGTCTAAAAGCAGCCACAGTGACTGGAATTTATTTCTCCAGATCTGACGTCTCGTCTTTTTCGGTTTGCTGAATGGCTTGCGGCCAAGCAGAACTCTTCAATCAGTAGAGCCGAAGGCATAAAGCCCATTAACAATCAATCTCTCGGCTACGGCCTTGAATGAGAAGGTGGCGTCATTTCTCGCAGCGAATGCACCATTCAACTCGTCCGCCCCCAGGAATCTTCAGATCCGTCGCTCTTCTTCACCGGCGCCGTTTAAATATCTGCAGCAAAAGCTAATCTTCTGTATGGACTTTCAGGCGCAAGTTTCCAGGCTCTGAAAAAACCTGGTTCTGAGATAAATTACACTGTGGGTTGGGATTCTTTCATGAGAGAAAGAAAAACAACGTTTATACGCTTGTGCAATCACGCCTGGGTTAATCTGGGTCCCGAAAACCGGACCGCACGGGCGACGACAGTGAAAAAGATTCCGTGCGAGGGCTAACGTCTCAGTCGGGGAACTGGAATGGGGGACGTGAGTGGAAAATGAATTCGCCGTGTTCCAGAAATTTCTTACAGTTTCTCTGCTGAGGATGAGAAAGGATCTTCTGCTGAGGTTGCGGTTGGTCATTTGGATGGAAAATTATAGCTAGATATACAGTGTTGTGCAAAAGTTTGTTTCTGACCTCGATTTTCTCAATGTTTGGAAACCTCCTGCAGAAGAAATCGAATAAATATCTGAAACAAAAATGTATATATATGTATATACACAGACACTCCCCTTGTTCCGATGGCCTGACTTACGATTTTTTGAAGTTATGATGCCGATTGCGATACGCTAAAAATCGTGAAATATTTACAACATATTTAAGATTCACAGGCAGGCATCACTGACAGCATATGACATACGATACGTTCGGACGACACCCAGAAGAGCGCGGACGACGCCCGGATGTACGCGTCACACGCCTCACTCTCTCCTGCAACTCACGGAGTTCTCTTGTGTATCGGTGTACTGTCCAGTGCATTACCACTTGTCTTTTTGTATGTTTCAAGAGCTAATTTTAATTCAAAAGCATGTCTTCTAAACGCCCAGTACATCTCCTACAGGAAAAGACTAGGCTACGCTAGGCTAAGCTACCTAAGCTAGGCTAAGCAGTGGTTCGACGTACGATATTTTCCACTTACGACGGGTATAGCGGAACACATCTCCATCGTAACTTGAGGACCACCTGTGTTTACTATATTTAGACATAACGCTAGCACGTCTATGATGAATTCTTATGTCGGAATAAATTCCCATAATTGCAGCTTTGATACACTAGTCCAGCTGGAAATTCCAGGTTTATATCAACGGATCGTTTCTATAGCAACGGGACCAGACGCTGACTTAATTTCAGTCTAACAATAAAAAAAAAAACCCCAAAAAAAACATGCTCATATTTAACAAAACTTCCAATCTGGTGGTGTCTTCTGTAAGGAGACGTTTATGTAACATTTATGGAAGGAGTCTCCAGTGTCAGTTTTCTATGATCTCCAGGACACAGGAGGTTTTTTTTTACGTGTTACAGCTTCTCGGTAGCATGAATGAGGCTGGTGATTGAGCGATTCTTTATAGCTGCTATATGAGTGTGAACAGGAGCTGCCTTGTCACGCGGTCATTCCTCGACGTTACATGTAACTATAAACGGATAATAATAAACAAATAAGGCAAATTATTGTGTCTTATCAGGAATGAGACGCTGCAGGGTGTGCTGTTGGTGGAAAATAAATGTTGGGGTGGTAACAGTAAGCCCTTATCATCACACCACCTTGGGTTATTATATGAATGTTGATGGTTTTTCGATACCGACATGCCGGGTCATCACGTACTAGGGTTCAAATGCTTCAAGGACCCATTGGGAAATATTTTTCTCTTTGACATTAGTGACTATGGCGCCCTCATGAAATACTGGAAATGAAGCTTTGGTTGTTTTTGTGTCACTTTGGTAGAATAAGGTTAATAAAACGCTTAAACGTAGTTTGTTTACGTTCCTTTCAGTCAGACAGGAAAGCTCTTTCTGCTTTCGATTTTTCACTATTATTATTATTATTATTATTATTATTAATAATAATTATAATAATAATAATAATAATAATAATACCTTCATAAGAAATCATTAAATGCTTTAAAAAGTGCAAATTCTATCAAAGGGAAGAGGATGTCGCATTTAATATCAGAAAAATATGAACTGAATTCAAACGAAAAAGGCTGCAAATTGCATTTCTTTTTCATTTCCCTCGTACTTGTGTTTGTTTGATCCATTTTTTCGTGTTTTTTTTCTTCTTTTCAATATTCGAACTCCAACATACCGTATTTATCATTTACAGTGTCGTTTACACTTTGTACTTTCTCCTATATTTCTCCTATATTCCCCTATACATGCACTTCATGTGGACATTTTGCGGCTTTTAAATACACGCGTGTTTTATTTCTCATTTTATATTCACGTACACGTCATGTCATGTCATGTGATCTCAGATCTGGGTCATACCGTGTCGTCCGTTAGCGCTTCTCCGTCCAACGTCCTGGTCTCAGCTTCTACCTTATTAGTGCATATTACCCTGTTGTCAATAAGCAGCACCACGAGTCTGAACATGAGACACGAGTCCCAGGAGGGCTTTTCCTGCTTTTTCCTGATATAAATAGGAGCAACAAAAATGATGAACCTGGTCCTGTTGTTTAAGAGCAAGCACACATCGCCGTCTCACTGCTGCACTGATGAGGACCTGAATTTCCACAAGCACCAACACAAAACCCACGTTGCCCCAAAGTGTGTACTAAATGAAACTAAAGGAAACTAAAGCTAAGCACTTGCGATATCTATAAATAACAGCATTATTTATTTTGATAGATGACAAAAGTGTCAATAGGAAGAGAAGCGTATTTGCACCAGGTTCTGACAGGAACGTTTATCCAGTGTGACAGGAATTAACATGAGCCGGGTCTCGAGGACGACGGGGCATCCCTGGGGACACTGGAGCCAATTTTGGGAAGCTAGACATGTCCTTGCATATTCAAACACACAGTGTTACTGTGGGTTCTTTATATTTACCATCATGGCAGGATAAACACCACTAGCTGAACTTTGGTGTTAGCTGGTGTTCGGGGTTGATATTTGCCTTGGAGAGGGAAAGACTGATGACTGGGTTCACCGTGAGACTGCTCTTTTATTGATTTATTCAGAACAGGCAGTGACCGTCATGGGGAAAGGCTTCAGCAGACTGAATGCGAGGGTTATGTGAACGTGAAACCACCTTTATGGGCTTGCAAGCTCAAGCGAGTGCGCGCAAGAGCTCCAGCCCTGTGGGTGGCGCCGGGAAAATTTCATGACAGTTTCCGTGACTACAAAGTGATCCATCTTGAAATGACTCGGCTTGGACATGTGACGCTTGAAACGTGACAAGCTCTCGCAGGCGTGTTCGTCCGTGGAGTTCACCCATGACTTCCGTTGTCGTGGAACCCAGACACACAACTCCACGGGAAGCATGCCGAGGCTTCAAGGCTTCTTTTACTGTGTGTTTTTTCCTTGACAGTCAGCGTATGTTTTACACGTTTTACACGTGATCCTAGAGGAAGCAGCGTAGTAATACGGCTTCTCAAAGGTGACGTCGTAGACCTTTTTTCATTCGTTTAACCTCCAAGTTGGATGCAATATGGCCTCTTAGAAGTGACCTCATAGACCTTTTTTGTTTGGTCTAATAAAAAGTTTTATAATAAAACTTCTCCAAAAAATTCAGAACGACATCAAGCACTTTTTACCTCCGGTATGGCGGACAGAGTGTTGACAGACATATCAGAAGTCTGGCTAGTGAGAAATATGTGGACATTTATGACTTCGATGCGCTAGTTTTACTGAAATTCGCCTGTACTGAGAGCATGAATCGACTCTGAATCGACTCCACTGCAGGAAGTGAATCAGTGAATTGTAAACGCGATCTGCGAAAGCCGAGCCTAAAGTCGTGCACTCGGGAGCTGTCGTGGTACAGAAACATGACGTCTGTAGAAGATCTGAACTGCAACGAAACATTCCATGTGATTTATCTGGGATTCATTATCGAATCATTTGCCCATCACGAATCATTTCTGTCATTTCTATGTAAATCAATTCCTGTTTGTCGCCGTGTTTCTGAACGAATGAACGCCACGAGCACATTCTCAGCCAGGTTACGAGACATTCCTTTTTATTTTTTTCTCATGGTTTCTTTCACACGACTCTAAACAGACCCCGTCTCCCAGCCGATGGGGGAACTGGACACTGGGCAGAAAATCCTACATGATTTCACTGAACATTTGGAAACATTTACAGACACTGCAACTACCTAGAGCTGATATCCAACCGACCTACACACACTCGCTACTTACTACAGCTAAGAGAAATTCCTCAGACTTACATGATGTCGGAAAAGAATTCTGGAGGAAGCGTGAACTCTGTGAATGAGGAGTTAAACACAAACATGTTATTCGTGTCAACCATGAGCGTCCGCACCCGCCGCGTAGGAGAACCCTGCAGGTTGCACAGTGAACCTGAGGCTCCCATGCCATGAATGCTGCATTCCAGGCCACCGACGGTCTTTCTGTGTTTCTGTGTGTGTGTGTGTTTTTCTAAAACGTGTACGTTTGTTACATGAAGAGCTCAAAGTTAGTGACTGCTCTGAACAAAGAGCACATAATCAATACTAATACTCATACTGGGGTCAGGGTGACTCAGAGACGTCAATACGTGACACATACAATGCTGGCGTACGTTGCCGCGCTAATGAACAGACGACACGAAATGACAGCAATCTGAACGTTTCATGATAAATGATGGCAAGCTACGCAGAGCAGACTGCAAACTGGGCGTGCTGCGAAAATATCGAGTGGAGGAACTACAGCATCCTGCTACAAAGGACATTTGATCTCCTTAGAGAAGACTTCAGGATCAGTGATGACTCTTTATTTATTTATTTACTTTTGGCTATCGTTGAAATGATAAACTGACAAATGACAAATTAGCACAAGTGAATGTTGTAGAAAATGAATATCCACCAATACCAGGGTTTATTATTATTACTATTATTATTCTGACATTATTTAATTAGCATCGGTTAATGTATTCCTACTATTACTTTTCGTATATTAACGCTAGAGTGCAAATTTTTAATAACTGCACGTACGTTAAATAAGCAGTGAGCCGATCATTATTGCAAAATAAACCGCAGGTCACCCTGTACTTACTAAAGAACTCGATAATCCGACACAGAATATCGATTTAAAAACGATTAAACTGGATTGCGTTAGACTCTACAGGACAGAACCACGCCCAGCGCAGAGTCATCTCTGGAGCCTTCTTAAGATTAGCTGACGTAGCGTTATAATTCGCATCACGCTGAGCGTTCAGATTAACATTAGACAAATCTTATGTTTGTTAGTTTGTTCATTCATTTGTTTGTTTTTTAACCACAGAGTGTCGCAAATGAGCTGATGTTCATTTTGATTATTAAAGCAACCAAATTTACCGTACGGCGATCCCTCACTGTATCGCGGTTCACCATTCGCGGTCCCGCTATATCGTGGATATGTTTTTGGAGAACGTAACGAATTTTCTATCGCGGAAATGTGCGCTTCCTAGCGATCTATTTTCTATGCTAAAATATTAAGAACAATATAATGTATTAATATTTATATTAATATATATACAGTGACCCCCCCCGCGCGCCGCGATATCGCGGTTCACCTATCGCGGGTTCAGTGCATCGCGGATTTTCAAATTTTGATTCGCGGAATTCTTTGGCTTTCACGGGACTCTGCAATGTAAACTATAAAATATAAAAAAAAATGTTATTCAAACATTAAAAGAACATTTAAATTGAAATAAAACAGTATGCACTGTATTTCATCAGCGGATGAATACACAGTG
>JAQMCW010000011.1:19511574-19524253 GCA_030068335.1 Chrysichthys cranchii
TAAGCTAGGCTGAGATACCTAAGCTAGGCTAAGCTAGGCTGAGATACCTAAGCTAGGCTAAGTGGTTCAACACAGTGTATTCGACATACGTTATTTTCGACTTACAATGGGTGTGGCGGAACACGTCTCCATCGTAACTCGAGGACTACCAGTATAAGCTTAGAATGTTAAGGTTTTGAGTAACTAGACACTTTATAAGGTTCAATCCCTCCAAAATGTGTGTTTTTTTTCCTTCATTTTTGCACTGTAAAATTTGTGCACTCACACCACATAAGTAAGGAAGAAAACACTCAGTCTTGTGCATTTATAGAAAACTAAGAGGTGATGGGGTGAAGCAGAGTTACCAGCTGTTATTGATTATTATATGATTCATTTCCCATACCAGCATATCCTGATGTGCTTTATTCTTATACACAGCAGTTTGATGACAATCATACTTTTTAACGATTGATACATGATCATTTTTATTAATTATGTTATATTAGCTCTGAACCCCAGACGCCTGTCGTGTTTTTATTTTCTCATAAGTTCAGAAGACAGAAAAAAAAAACGCACTTTAGAATCCATGAATCTGCCTTTTGACGTTCATCATCATTGATATTCAGAAACATAAAACATGTTTTGGCAGTTTAAACGTCCAGCGCATACGACAACTGAGTTTAATGTAAAGCAATAACACTGGACTGCATTTCCACAGAAAAAATGCAAAGTGCGCTTGCTCAAATGTTGCCGGTAGCAAGCACACTAATAACTCCTCAAGATCCTAGAGAACGCCGGTTTTGGCATGGAATTGGGCGGAAAAGCACACAAATGACTCCTCGAGGTCCTAGAGAGCGCCGGTTTTTCACGGAATTCCGCGGAAGAACGAGAATACCAAATGAACGACAAGGGGTAATGTAACCATTTGAACAAGCCATCATGCCCGGATCGGCACGGACGTCTCAGAGTTGGAACGGTGTCTCTGGTTCAAAAGCCCTAGGAGGAGTAGGGGGAGGAAAAAAACGGGTGAACGGAATAATAAAAATAAGAATAAAACTTAAGAACAATAGTGTGTGTGAATGCACACTAAATATTATAACCATGCACATGTTGGATGAACAGGACTCTGAGGTTCAAAGTTCACAATATTAACATTTATTTTTTTTAAAAATGTTTTTTTACAGCATGACAACGCTGTTTTTTTTGTTTGTTTTTTTTTAAGAAAAAGCTGCTGGGTTGATTAGTTTAGCTCGTTTTTTTTTTTTTTTTGGTTGTCATTATGGTGGTTATTTTGGTAAAAGCCCAACATGTAGAATAAGATATTTCCAGTCTTATGATCACATTTTAAATGTTTAACGGTCCAGCTTATAAAGGACAAAACACACTTTTCTGACCTCCACCCTGCTGCTTTGCTTAAAAATAAAGTTAGCCATAAACTGTATTTCCTGTGACCAACTTCAGGTCATTAATGACCGTCTTGTTAGTATTCATAAATAAATACTCATCCTAGTTGGTTATGTTAAATTATACCGACTGTTATTTTTGTTATTAGTAATAGTAGTAATGTTGCTATTGCTACTAGCTAATGTTGCTACTAAACAACCTGGCAGTTGTTACTCAGTTATGATAAAATTGAGAACATTTGTAGTAATTTCATAGTACATTTTTTCATATAACAACAATAATAATAATAATAATAATAATAATAATAATACACTGGATAACTCAACAGTTGGATCATTTCTAACCCACTAGGTTGGATAGAGAAACACCAAGTGAAGACTAACCCAGCGCTGGGAAGGCGTTAAACCCCTAAGGTGTAAGTGTCATGTGTGTTAATTCTTATTAGGCTAAACGTTAGCATTAGCCCCTTGAGGATTAGCGCCTGGTGTGTTATCATGGTGTGATGATTAAGCAGCAGCACTCAGCGTTCTTCTCTCTGTCTCTCTCCACATTAGTCCTGTGGGAACGCCGCTTACAGCACGATAGTGTTACATCACCGATATCAGCACCCACTGCCACCAAAGCACACACACTCCAACATACACCCCATTACACACTCCAAGATCTCAATAAGGCTCAGACAAACAAAATACACAGTTCCAGTTATTTAACTATTAAACTATCATTCAAAACAGTTTTTAATTGTTACATTTGTTAATGACACCTTTCAAACCCTTATATGTAATTAGACTTATTATCTCTCTCTCTCTCTCTCTCTCTCTCTCTCTCACACACACACACACACACACACAGAGCAAGTTGGAGCGCCATGACACCAGAAATATATGTCTCTACATATTTTCTGATTAATTATTTTCTTATATTTACGATTTAAGGATGTAGAGACCGTGGCGCCGCACCGTGCCCCTTTCTCTTTTCTCCTCGTGTGTTATGCCACACACACATTTGTTCTTGTGTGTGATGATGAAGCGGTAAACAGGAGGTGGATCAACACTTTCAGAAAGATCTTCTGGGGTATTTCCGCACCACATATTTTTATTTTTAAAGATTTGTGCATATTTTCTGTTAAAAAAATGCACCTTAACAGGCAGGCAGCACGGTGGCTTAGTGGTTAGCACTGTCGCCTCACGGCAAGAAGGTCCTGGGTTCAAACCCGTACCTGGGCGCCTTTCTATGTGGAGTTTGTACTCCCCGTGTCCGTGTGGATTTCCTCCAGGTTCTCCGGTTTCCTCCCACAGTCCAAAGACATACACAGAGGGGATTAGGCTAATTGGCGACTCTAAACTGGCTGTAGGTGTGAATGTGAGTGTGAATGCTTGTCTCCGTGTGTCGCCCTGCGCTGGATTGGTGACCTGCCCAGGGTGTAACCCCGCCTCTCTCTCACCCAAAGTCAGCTGGGATTGGCTCCAGCTTCCCTGAACAGAATTAAGCTTCAGAAGATGAAATGAGATGAGGGTTTGGAAGTAACCAAGTCTACTACAAGTCTAATTAGTGTTTAAAGTGTAGCAGCGTTTTTTGAAGGAAGTCCACAGATAACATTTCATAATTATGTCATAGATCCCTCAGACAAGTGAAATGAAACGTTCTCCCCCCAAACTGTAGGTGAATTACCCAGTGAAATGGGCTGTCGGTCAAGACCCTGGTGGAATCATTACCTGACAGGATTGGCACTGTTATTAAGGCAAGACGAGGCATAAACAAGCATTGGGAATGAAATGACACATGTGACTATTTTGGTATTTCACCTACTGACAAATTGAGGACTTGAGAATTTGATTGAGCGCCAGTCAATGTATCACAGCGTTGCATCATGCTTGTTAAACAAGCACACTGGAAATAGTGGTGTATGATAAAACCTCCTCTAAATGATGGGAACTCTTCATGTTGCATCACACTGTTGGCCTCGTGACATAACTTTTTTATTTTTCCATTTAAAACTCACTCAAAAATGTCATGGAATGTGTATTGTCCCGTGTCGGGTATCGTGTAGCAAAGCTATTTGAATAATTTGTAAGTAATTAAATGAAAATTTCTTACATTTTTTGCCGATAAATGCTATGCATGTACAAGATATATTTTTAACCTTGTCTTATCAAGTCATCAAGTCACCATTTTGCTCCAAGGCAATTTCATTCCAGCCACTGTTCGAAACTCGTGGCTGACTGGAGCTTGTCTGTGCAGAGTTTGCATGTTCTCCCCATGTCGGTGTCAGTTTTCTCCCAAAGCCCTAAGACATCAAGTCAACTGGTTACTCTAAATTGCCCGTAGGTGTGAATGTGAGTGCGATTGGTTGATCGACTGTGTGCTAGTCCTGCGATATATTGGCGAACTGTCCAGGGTGTAACCCTGCCTTTCTCCCGAAGTCCGCTGGGATTGGCTCCAGCTTCCCCATGACCTTTAATGGATAACGGGTATTCTGTAGTGGATAGATGGTATTGGCAAAGTCTAAACATGATCTAGCATTTACCAACATTTTTGCACTTGGTGTTTTACTAGGTTATTTATTTATTTATTTATTTATTTATTTTTCAATAAGGAAGACCCAGACATTCCTGTTGCCCCATGTTCCCCAGCAACACCATCACCAGCATCTCCTCTGGCTTCACTTCCTTTAATAATTAATGTCTGCTCACTTTATCCCACATGTGACACAACATCCACAAAGGCCACTGACACCTATGGCCAGCCCTCTCAGACCAGAAGAGAATAGGGACCAGCCAGAATAGGGAAAGGCACAGATCCAGTGAAAAGGAAAATCCAGTTGTGGCATGGTCCAGTGGTATGATGACTAGAGCTATGATCAGAGCTATGAAGATATCTAGTGATATGACAACTCCAACTAAAGAGGGATCCAGTGGGATGAAATCTCCAGCAACAAAGACATCTAGTGAGAGGAGAATGTCTGTCAAGAAGAGAACCTGTGAAGAGGTATCCAATGGGATGCTGATTCATGCTAATAAGAGATTCATTGAGAGGACAACTCCAGCCAAAAAGAAATCCGGCACAACGGGGACGTCAGCTGAAGTGGGATTCTGAAGCTTAACAGCTCCAGCTGAGGAAGGATCCAGGAGGATGACAACTCATGTAAAAAAGGGATCGAGTGAGAGGTCAGCTTTATCCGGGAAGAGATCCAGTGAGAGGACAACTTCAGCTAAGAAGAGATCCAGTGATGCAACAACTCCAACTCCAGAGGAGGTGGATGGATCTAGTTGCCTACCAGCTCCAGCTGAAGAGGAATCCTCTTGGACGGCAACTCAAGTAAAAAAAAAAGCCAAGAAGAGAACCAGCAAGTGGACAACTCCACTCAAGAAGAGATGCCGTGACCCAACAACTTCATATGAGGAGGTATCCAGTGTCCTGACGGCTCCATCTGACAGTGGATCCACTGGCCGAACAACTTCAGCTAAGGAGGAATCCTGTGACCTGGCAAATCCCGGCAGGAAGGACTTAAGTAGGATGGGAACCAAAAGGAGAAGGTGTACAGATCTAAACAGATGGCACAATGCCTCTGAAGATGATGAACAGCCACCTTCACTCCCGTTCTGCCCCAAGAAGCCTCCTGGGGTTCAGTTGGGTTCCTGCTGGACCTACAGCCCCTCAGAACTTTTCCAGCTATACTTCAGCAGAAATGTTATCCAGACCATTTGTGACAACACCAACACAAATGTAGCACAAAAGCTCAGCCATGGGAAAACAAGACAGTGGTCAGATGTGAACCCTGAAGACATGCTGAAATTCCTTAGCATTATCATCTACTTTAGCCTTATGAAAACCTTATCTGTGAGAGACCTCTGGAGGGAGTCCACTTTCACAACTTTCAGTTTCCCTCCTGCGTGATGCATAGAAAAAGGTCTGAAGCCATCAAAGCTTATCTGCACTTCAGTGACCCTGGTGAGAATGGAGTCAATCTGGAAGGACAGCCAGGATACGATCATCTGTTTCATCTGAGGCCACTCTTGACTCAAATTCAAACGGCTTGCAGGTCCTTCTTTCATCCCTATGAAAATCTGTCCATGGATGAACTTACGGTGGCTACGAAAACACGGACTGAGCTTAAACAGCACATAAAAGCCAAGTGGGGCCATAAACTCTTCATCCTGACTGACAGCAAGACTGGCTACATATGCGATTTTAGTATCTCTGAACACAAAGCATGGAAACTGAGTGAGAAGGGATCGAGTTTCAGTGTGGTTGCTGGCTTGCTCAATGTATCCCTTCTTGGAACCAGGTACAATTTGTACACTGACAACATCGATACCAGTCCTGCACTTTTAACCCATCTACACCAGCTTAACTATAGAGTCTGTGGAACTATGCGGGAAAATTCAAGTAGAATTCCATCAACGCTGGTCAACACCCTGCCGAGGCGTGCACAACAGGGGGAAATGAGGTGGATCAGGGACGGCCCTCTGTTATTCGTACAGTGGAAGAGCACTCAAAAGGTCACCATGTGTTCCTCGATTCATAAGGCATATGACGGGAAGACAGTTCAGCACCAAATAAGGAAACCTAACGGTACTTGGTCCATTCGTCAAGTTCCTGTTCCAGAGCCGGTGAGTGAATACAACAAGCACATGGCTCAAGCTGAACTCTTGGACACCATCAAGTACAACGGCTGTACTTTGGAAACCGGTCGATGGTACATGAGGATGTTCCTGCACTTTGTTGAGATCGCTGTACTGAATGCATACATTTTGCACAAGGAACTCGCTCTGCAGAGACAAGAGAAGCCCCTAAGGAAGCACTTCGGGGAGATTCTTTGCAAGGAACTTGCTGCCATTGGTAGAAGAGAATCCTCTGCCTCCATGACCCCAAAGAGCAACCTACAACCTGCACCACAACCACAGAAGGACCAAAGGCTTCAGGGGTGTTTTCCTGTGTCAATATCCTCAGACCCTTTGAAGATGATGCCTCAGGCCAAAAAACACTGTACGCACTGTTATTTGGGCAAAACAGTATTTAAATGTCGGTCATGTGACGTCCCACTCTGTACGCAGGCAAATCGCATGTGTTTCACCACCCATCATGAAAGCAAGAAAAACTAATGGACTGATTACAGTTGCAGCTGCATACGAATGCAGTTTTTGCACAATGTTTAGTTGTTTTATACAGCACATGGTTGTTTTTTGAAAAATATGTTTGCTTTTAATGTTTTATGTAAATATGAAGTTGTTCCCTGAGTTTCTCTTCAAGTTAATTACACAAGGGAGAGAAACCACAAAGCATAAACTCCTCTGTCTTGTCAGAAGTTATAGTTTGGTTATAGTTTTACCTCTGACGCTGACACTGGAGATTAAACATTAAATAAACATCTCCTTACAGAAAATATCACGTATCCACAATGATGCACGTTTTTAATCCGTTTACATGGAGCGGCTGCCATTCCAGAGCCTGTGAATGAGCTGTTACGCTACAAATGATCATTGCAAAAATATATTATATGTATTATAGATATTATAAGCTTGTACACTCCTAACAATCACAGCCTTATGGGCTTTTTGAACATCTTGTTTTGACCATCCGACATCATAGATCTGTAACGTTAGAGAGATGCCACTTATGTTTATCATCAGAAACAAAGAACGCTGGACAGGCCATGCCGACAAGGATCGAACGTAATGACTCGTCGTTTGCTAGTGTTTACTAGGTTACCCGAGCAAGGTCTTTAAGGTAGCTCCATATAAAACTGCGAAAAATACAGCGGTCAAGTCAAAGCTGGATGAGCATTCAACCAATTTTGGAGAGAAAACAGTTCCAGCATTTTGTCTGACCAGAAGAATTTGATTTCATGTCTCTTTGAGCATATTAGACGCTGATACAGAGTTTACAGAGATTCTTGGCGCCTTTTGCTCTCATTATGCTGCTAATCTGCATCATGAGTAAACTCAGCCGATCGGACTGAACTCCTGTCTCACCCCATGCCTCATTATTGGCCCCCTGAGGACCCATTATAGACCTCACACCATCTCTCACAGGCAAATTGTGGATAATCCCTCAGCAGGACCACAACCTCCCACCCGGTCCTGCAATAAAGGCCGAACCCGGCTCGTTCCGCACTTATTCATCTGTATCGATTTTATTTTTTTCAGGACAAAACATCTAAGCATGCAGGGCTGCCATTGATCCGGCCGTAGGAGAGGAAAACACTTCACCAGCTACCTGTGAAGACAAATGAGTAATGAGGCCAAGAACACATTATTTTCGTCCCCGTTGCTCCCTTGTTGCCTTGTTTGTCAGGATTTTTTTTTTAGATTGTGGTATTTGCTTAAACAAATCCTAAGAGGATTTGAGGCAAAAGAGCAGCACACGTGATTCTGCTCTACTGGGTCGAGAGGAAGAAGAGAAGCTGAACGCTCATTCAGAAACCCCTCTGTTACTGGGATTTTTGTTAAAAGAAAAAAACCCCACCTTTTCACTGGCCTGGGATGGGTGCTGGTGTTTGCGTGTGTATGTAAAGCACACTTTGCAAACCCTTGAAAACTTTGTTTTGTTTCATATTAGAAACAAAATGGTAATTTTGAATATGCAGTAGCTAATGCATTTGAAAAACACCACCACCAAACCAGCTAACTATTGTAGCTAAGCGTTTTCCATGTTGCATCATCCTTAAATAATTTTGCTTATCAGATATGGTGGATGAAACAACATGAGCAAGGAGTTAGACTGACATTTTTTCTCAAATATTTGTGAAAGTTGACTCATCTGTTGTACATGCTTAATAAGCCAGTGCTTGATCAGTGTGTCGGTGAAACTTCTCCTCATTGGTGGAATTCTCACTAATACACCAGGGAAACTATTTGTTCAATTCTGTTCATTTAAAAACATTTTTGAATGTACAGTAATCCCCCGCTATATCGTGGTTCGCGTTTCACGTCCCCGGCTATTCGCGGGTTTATTTTTAGAATACAGTATATCTAATTTTTTCCCCGGTATTATAAACTATAAACATTAATTAATATCTAGTATAATATTAATAATGTATAAAATACAGTGCAATGTAGATCATATTTTACACAAGGGACAAAGAACACGTAGCGTTCTTTCCGAAAACACGGTATGGGGATACTGAAAAAAAAAATATGGCTGGAAGAACGAGTCTGGCCAATCAGAATGCCCTATTCATTTAAGCTTGGTTGTGATTGGTTGCTGGCTACGACACGTACGGTTGAGAGAAGCAAACCACCAACCATTCGCCAACATCCCAGTCCTTCTCCCGTCGCAGTACTCGCTATAAATGTGACGTTTCTACGAATTCGACACAGAATTCACCTCGCAATATGCTCACAGATGTTTTCTTTATGTCTTTAATTGTGTCTAGAAAGTGTTTAAAGAGTGTCGGAGGATCATTTAGAGCTTAAACTATTTTTAAAAAAAAAGCATTTAGGGGTGGCGTCCATGTATCGCAAGTTTAGTGTGTACTGACAGGGGTTTACTGTAATGCTGTTTTGATTAAAAACCAAACCCACCGTAGGGTGTTAAATAATTTGGTATTTGAGACAGCTGCATTCTTTCGGCTTCCTTTTTTTTATTGTCCTGCAGCCATCTCATGCACCCAGCTCTTCTCTAATAGTCACCAGGAAGCCGGCATGTTGTTAATTTCAAGCCGTATACTGAGAGAGAAATAGAGAGAGAAGAGAAAGCCAGGCAGAATTAAAACCGCACCCTGAGGAATGCTAACACTGGACACATGCCAGGAAAGGTAAAGAAATCGGTGTTACCGTTCTTACCATGAGAGATTCAGGAATTTGCAAAAAGTCCTCTAATATACACTGGTTGAAAGGTTTAATCATCTGGATTGTTGCCAGCTCACGTGCAAATCAATATTCAACATACAGCACCGAAGTTAAATACATAGAAGTTGCCATTAACCAAAAATGAATTGAAGAACCCACTCCATAGCATTACCAGGGGGTCAGGTATCCTGAACAAATCCCTCTAAAATTTCCGAAGTAAGCTTTCCAGGGAAGAATCAGATGATGTTTTGATTCCAAAACTGCCAAGCAAACAATGATGAGAACTAAAGGTTGGTGCACACTACTGCACTGAGTTAGGCTCTGTTTCTGAGACTCTCCTTCAGATCCTGGGGATGAGGTATGTAATGCACCCTGCATGGGAGGACAGTTGGCCGCGGGGCCCCATGCACACACGGACACACACACATTCACATCTAGGGGCAATATAACATAGGCAATCCACCTGCTGGCGTGCTGTTAAAAATCGGAAGCAATCCAAAGAATCTGAGGAGAGTGTGGAGCAAAACTCCACGTAGGCAGAAAACCTGAGATGAGGATCGAACTGGGGACCCTGGAGGTGTGAAGTTGCAATGCTGCCCCTTGGGTCACCATGGCTAGAGCTCTCTCACGTCCTAAATCCTAATTTAACACTTGGAAATAACATTTCAACTTGAACATTAGCATTTTGAAATGACAGAAGACCAGAAGACGCCGTCATGTCCCTGGACCTGGATATTCATAGCAAACTCACCAGGTTTTCCATCATGAATATTAGTAGCACGAGCATCATATCTAACTGAGGATTGGTTGGCGGATTGGTCGAGGACATGGGAATATGCTTGGTAGACATGACAGTATTTGTCTTGCTCAAGTGTATCAGTTCTTTTATTTATTCATCTTCAGGAAGCATTTTATCCTGTTCAGGACAGGGGTGAATCCAGAGATTGTCCTGGGAATACTAGGTGTGTGTGGGCTTTGATTCGAAGCAATTGATATGAAACAGTTCATGCTAAAACGAGCAGACATTTAATTTATCTTCATCTTTAGCGCTGATCCGTCAGGGTCGTGGGGGAGCTGGAGCCAATCCCAGCTGACTTTGGGAGAGAGGCGGGGTACACCGTGGACAGGTTACCAATCTATCGCAGGGCCAACATGGAGTCTGACAACCATTCACACTCACATTCCCAACTATGGGCAATTTAAAGAAGCCAGTTGACCTGATCTCTATGTCTTTGGGCTATGGAGGGAAACCAGTGCAACTAGAGGAAACCCATGTAGACATGGGAAGAGCATGCAGACTCCACAGGGCACAGCAAACCCTGGACCTGGTGGTGGAAGCTCATCAGTTAGGATGCTGGACTTCTCACTGGAGGGTTGCGAGTTCAAATCCCAACACTACCAAGCTGCCACTGTTGGAGCCCTTGAACAAGGCCCTTAATCCTCAACTTCTCAGTTGTATAAATGAGATAAATGTAAGTCGCTCTGGATAAGGGCATCGGCCGAATGCCCTAAATGTGAACCTTCCTGCTGTGAGGTGGTAAGTCAGGCTCTAAATCCACAACATTCAATTTATTTGTACTAATATGCTGAAAAGCCACACTGACATGGGAAGAACATGTGAAATTCCTCAGGATCGTACCAGGAACCCTGGACTCTCTGTAGCATTACAGTCTTTCATAACAGTTAAAGATTGTGTCTTTAACTAAGGCTACCACCGACCACACTGTGAAGTTTGCGGATGACAAAACTGTGGTGGGCCTCGTCAGGGATGACAATAACCTAGCCTATAGAGAGGAGATGGAGCAGCTGATGGGCTGGTGTAAAGACAACAACCTGATCCAGAATGTGGACAAAAACTTACGAGATTATTGATAACTTCAGGAAGAACCAGCCCAGCCACACTACACTTCTCATCAAGAACACGGCTGTGGATGTGGTCAGTAGCATCAAGTTCCCGGGGGTGCACATTACAGATGACCTCACCTGGTCTGTGAACACCGCGTCACTGGTCAAGAGGTCCCAAAAGCGTCTGCACATCCTGCGCAGGCTCAGGAGAACCCCCCTGCCCATACTCACTACAATGTACAGAAGCATCACAGAGAGCATTCTGACCAGCTGCATCTCTGTGTGGTGTGGAGGCTGCAGGGCCTCTGAATGGATTAATGTGAGGAGATGGTGAATGGTGATGACAGAGGAGAAGATCATTGGGACTTCTCTTCCCTCCATTCAGGATGTCGCACCTGAGCGCTGCATGTCCCAAGCTAGAAACATCATCAGTGACTCCTCACACCCCCATCATGGACTGTTCTCCCTGCTGGCCTCTGGAAAGAGGTTCTGCAGCATTCGATGCAGGACCACTAGGTTCTGCAACAGCTTTTTTCCTCGGGTCATCAGACTGCTGAACTCAACTCTAAGTGAAAACCACGCCACTTAGTTTTCTGTTTTTAATTACATGAAGAATATAAATTGCACTACTGTTAACTCCACAGGTCTCTTTACTCTGATCACTTCACAACTGCACTTTACAGCATTTACTCTTATTGTATATACTATAATATAATTTTTTTATATTCTAATACTGTGCTGAGCCAAGCTGCAACGAAATTTCGTTCCGTGTACACTCTTTGGATACGGAATGACAATAAAGTCAAAGTCTAAGACTAGCGTGATGGCGATTGCATGTGTAGTGTCTAACGTGAAGCCAAGTCTGCTGAGAAGCTCTGAACCGAAGCCGCTTGATTCCAGAGCACGACTTTAAACCCAATATTCAAACACAACTACTGAGAAAGTGTCTCGTTTCACCACCTGTAATCCATCACGATTAACCTGAATCGAGTCAGTGCATTTTTAACGCTTATAAACACTAATGAGTTTTTAATTACGTCAGGGAGCAAACACACGTTCGTCTCCAGGCGTAACTGCGTTAACTCTGACGATTCCTGCAGACCTGCAGAGAGCGTTGGCATACACTTATGCGAATCCAGTTTGCGCCAGTTCTCCTGGTGAACTGAGTCTTTCTGCTCCTACACTCTATTGTAGAATATTCTAATTTTGCTGGTACTCTATATAATATATAGCAGTTCCTAAGGCAAATCTTATAACAAAGTGTTTTTCTATCAGAAACAGTTCCAGGCAAAATACTTTTTTTGGAAGCTAAGGGCCTGTTGTTAGCCACTGCACCAAAACATAAACTCTAAATTATGAGAATTATTTTCTTCTTGGTACCAAGAACCTGTCAAGAATTTATAAATTTAGCTAGACTGCCATGGATCTTGGTACACCCTTTCAAAATATAAGCTCTTCAAGGCTTCAGTGGATAATTAAGAGGTTCTTAGCTTCCTACTTTCTAGTACGAAACTCTGTTTCCCCATAGAACCTTTAACGGTTCTCGAGAAGGATATCCGAAGAACCCTTAAAATGCTCTAAATGTTCTGAAAGAGTTAACTAGTACAGTGTTTCCCAACCTTTTTTGAGCCACGGCACATATTTTGCGTTTGAAAACT
>JAQMCW010000011.1:19607045-19620886 GCA_030068335.1 Chrysichthys cranchii
TCAAAGACGACCACGAACTCTTCAGCAGCTGGAAACCTATATCAGGCAAGAATGGGACCAAATTCAACACCAAAACTCCAGAAACTCATAACCTCGATGTCCAGACGTCTTCAAACTGTTCTGAAAAGAAGAGGAGATGCTACACCATGGGAAACACGCCGCTGTAACAACTATTTTCAGACCTGGAGCAGGCATCACATTTGAAATGTGTTCATTTAGTGGATAAAGGTGTAAAATTTCTCAGTTTGAACATTTGTTATGTTATCTGTGTTCTGTTGTGAATAAAATATTGACTCATGTTATTTGAAAGTTTTTTAGTTTTCATTTTATTTGAATTTAAAAACCGTCCCAACTTTTCTGGAATTCGGGGTGTATTTATTCTGCATTAATATACTTACTAAGTCATTTTAGGGGAATTACTTAAGGAAATTTTCTTTCTGTCCGGATTCGTAAATGAATACTCTTTCTCGATAAACATCAGTACAGTGCATCGTTTCTTCCTTTTTTGGTTTATACATAGTGCTGCTGGATTCTCAATTCTGATTGGTTCTCAAGTCGGATTGATTCATCGGATTTGTTGATTAATTTCCTCGAACAGCAGCTGAATAACATAAATCACACCTTTATATTAATGCCCTCGTTTCTACAGCGACACCTCATTCACAGGGACACGTACAGCGCGCGCTCCCCTGATAATAAACATTAATAACAGTTTTCTGGATGTGTTTCTGTCATGTGTGGAAGGAGTCTCCAGTGTCAGCGCTTCGTACCAGTCAGAGGTAGAGTGGTGAATTTAGGACGGAAGAGTTTACACTTCTTTGTGGTTTCTTGGTAACATGCCAAGCGGTTTTTCTACAAGAGGGAGAATAAGAAGAGGCTGGTGAGGGGAAAGTGTGTTCACAGCTGTTTCTCAGATGTTCCTGGACATTAACGTAACTATAAACGGATTTTAAAATCTTTTGTCAGTGTTCGCAAGTAGTTTTCCTGTAGAAGTTCAAAGGTACATTTTGTGATGTATATAAATTCGATCCAAGATAAAAATCGACATGAAAGACGGACGGTGTCGAAACCATTCAGCGACTTTTTATCAGAACCGATGAAAAGCTCTCGTACTCATGAGCGTTTTTTATAGCTCAGGACTTCCTGTTTTCTTTCCGCGATGCTCGCTGATCCGTTACTCGGCTAATGACTCAAAGCAGCGCTGCATTAGCATGAACATTATCCAGCCTCTCCTCTTACTCCATCCGGCTGCTTCCTCTTTTCCGGATCAGTTAGGGACACACACGCTGATGATGATGATGATGATGATGATGATGATGTGCAAGTGCCATCATCATCAAGTTTCAAATTCCAGATGTTTTGGAACATGGCATTCCAGACCACTGAGTTTATCGGGGAGTGAACGGATGTGTGTGTGTGTGTGTGTGTGTGTGTGTGTGTGTGCGCTCAGGGGGGGTTATCAGGTGGGTCATGTTTCCTCTGAATGGATGGATGGGAGAATGGAGGATGTGCATGTTTGGCGGTTTTTATAAACAGAGTAATTTCAGTCCGTCTCTTGAGCATAATTACAATTTTAAGAGTTTTAAGAAGTCACCGATGAGTCTGATTTGCATCATAATACTGACACGTGAGGAACAGAACCCCGTCTCTGGAACACTTCGTCCGTAACTCCTGGAGAATAACGTTCCATATACAACATAAACTCTTCCCGTTGTGTGTCTCATGTCCTGGAAAATACAACTAAAAATATCTCCCATCTTCCAGCACAGATAAAACTCACCAGTGCTGATTAAATAAGTCCAAAACAGACAGAAGTTTCATAAACAGGAATAATAAAACTACAACTTTCTCTTAGGGTTCAGGCAGGGGGCGCTGTTTTGGATTTTTACCTCGGGGGTTAATGAGGACTTGCTGAACAATGAATATTGAGCATGGAAGCTATCATATTTAATCCGTGGAATAATTTTAGGCTAGCAACTTTTAAATCATCTTTTGCCTCCGTGTTACATCGTATTATATTTGCGAGCAAAGAGACAAACCAAAATAACCCCGTTTCCTATCCCTGATTTTTCTCCCCCTGGATTTAGACGAAGGTGTGTTTAAAGCTGAAGCTCTAGACTGTCTCAGATGCAAGAAATACCTGGCAATCTCAGACATGTGAACAGCACGAAGGTGGTTTAGTAATCCACCAGTCGAGCCCAGAGGACAGATTCAATCACGAACGTAACCCAAATACTGAGAACTTTTATCCCAGAGTTTCACTGTTTGCGTGGGTTTTTTTTTTCTCTTTTTCTAAGAATGTAGGTTATTTTATTTCATTTTCCCCCTGTATTGTGTATATGATGTTTTTTTCTTTTCCGCAGATCCTCTCTTTGAGAAGTCCGATAACGTGATGAAGGCAGGAACCTGTTCGGCCACGTGTGAAGACTTTCATCAGATCAAAATGAACGTTTTTCAGCTCAAGCAGAAGGTGTGTCATGTCACGCACGTCCGTACCGCTCTCAAACGCTAAACGTTGCATCTTTTGAAATGACACCGTACGTGGTGTTGTACTGGGAACAGAGGGTTTAAACACTGAGATCAAGTTCTGTCATGTGTTAAATTCTGTACACTGAAATGAAACACTGCAGTTTATTTTGCGTTATTAATACCCGGCTGTTTAAAGCTCAGTAAACGTGTTATAGGGTTTCGTGAACAGGTACTTTACAGACCCTGTACTGGACCTCGGGGAAGAACGGTGACTTTATAGGCTAATAAAACGTGATTGAAGCGACCTGTAGACGCTCAGCCTGCCCTCCACGTGGCCTTCGTGTGCCCTCCATGTGCCCTTTCCTTCTCCGCCAGCAGCAGCAGCAGCTCGATCGTCATTCAGCTCTCAGCCTGCAGCAGCGTGATGGATGGATTATTAATGTGATTCTGCTGAGAGAGAGAGAGAGAGAGAGATACAAGTGGTGGGGAGACAGAGAGATTAAATGAGAGAAGGATGGTGACCGAGAGAATGCCGTCAGAACGTGCAAGATAAAAAGAGACAGAAAGACAACGAGACTAAGACAGAGAAGCAGAAATGCTGAGAGACAGAGAGGCCGAAAGACAGACAGAAAGAAACAGAGCGAACGATGATCAACAACAAAAAGAGACAGCTAGAGAGATGAGAGAGAGAGAGAGTCTGATTGTGAGAAGAATGAGAAAACAGTGATACAAAATAGATTGAGATCAACAGACAGAACAAGAGACAGAGAGACAAAGAACCATAAATGAACCAAAACTTTGAGAGACAGAAAGTCAGACAGACTGAGAGACAGACAGAAAAAAAACGAGAATTAGATTGAGATGTGTATGAACCTAGACACAGACAGAGAAACAGAGAGACAGACGGAGAGGCTGAGAGATAGACAGAGAGACAGACGGAGAGGCTGAGAAATAGACAGAGAGACAGAAGGAGAGGCTGAGAGATAGACAGAGAGAGAGAGAGACAGAGAGGCTGAGAAATAGACAGAGAGACAGACGGAGAGGCTGAGAGATAGACAGAGAGACAGACGGAGAGGCTGAGAGATAGACAGAGAGACAGACGGAGAGGCTGAGAGATAGACAGAGAGACAGACGGAGAGGCTGAGAGACAGACAGAGAGGCTGAGAGATAGACGGAGAGGCTGAGAAATAGACAGAGAGGCTGAGAGATAGACAGAGAGGCTGAGAGATAGACAGAAAGACAGACGGAGAGCTTGAACATCGTTATGTAAACCCCGATGAGCTAATGAAGATAAAATTTGCGAAAGTTCAAACTGTGTCTTGACCTTTAGCGAACAAATGAAGTGTAAAAAACAGCCTGAGGGACAGAAAGACAGAGACTGTGAGTTTTTTTTTACATGTTTTCCTGAAGAAACCCTCCTGTCCACTGCAGCAGGCCGGTAGCTGGAGGTGACCCTGGAGGCCGCCCGCGCTCCTTCCTGATGTGTTAGCTAGTGGATATTAGCCTCGTAGCTCCAGTGCAAATCTACAGACGCAGTCTTCACACAGCAGACATGTCCCGGCTGATTGTCTGCATGTGCAGTAAAGTGGACATGTTGTGTGATTACTTCAGCTTGTCGAGAACTCCTGGTCTTGTGTTTTTCATTAGTCGTGAGCGATTTTGCTCGGCGAACACGTCGCGCGTTTGACATGCGGATCGTGGGAAATACAGGAACCGAAGTATGTTCCCCAGACCTCGTTTCTACAAATCTATAAAAAAAAAAACCCAAAGTAAATTCCAAATGGCTTTTAAATTGCTCGCGGATCCAGACGCTCACAGATTTATGTACAAAGCCCGAGGCGACGTGTGCCGTGTGTTCGCTAGCCGGCATGCTCTCGAGGTCACGTCCATGCGTGTGTGTCGCGCTGTCTGACGCTCGAGGGTTCGGCAGGTAATGGATACTTCCCTCACACGCTGACAGCGAGGCTTTGAAGTGCAGCGCAGTGGAACGAACCGCTCGTAAAACGAGTGCACTGATGTGTAGACATGGACGTGCATTACTCGAGGCTCGGCGCTCGCACATGTTACAGCTTACGGATCTGATTACATACTAAAGGTTAGCGCAGACTCGCTTTCTTTCCCTCCGTGACGCTCACTCTGCTGTGTTAGTCATGCCATCCTCTCGGGAAGGTGGCACACGAGACCATGGCAGCATTGTCATGTTATTCTCGTCTAATTTTCTTTGCTTTAGACACGTCTGTTTGCGTTCGACGTCTTTGTCCCTGTGCCTCTGTGTCAGATGTTTTACTAAAAAATATATAAAACAATTGCTTTCAAGTACTTTCAAATGTTTGTCCGATTACAACTATTATGCTAATTTCAACTAGTACTGAAATAACTAGCTGATTTTTGTCTCATGAGCAAAATAGCTACTTACCGGAGAAGCTACGTCTTCAAAACAGCTACTGTGATAATTCTGAATTGTAGTAAAGCTAGTACCATTGCTGCTTGTAGCTAGCTAATTCCAAACAGTGCATATCAAGACACCATGTTAGTTGCAGGTGGGACATTTGAGGCTGAGGCTAGGCTAAATATAATGCTGATTCACCACAGGGGGCAGCAGATTACCATAAGATGTATAGAATCGTGTATACTGGTAGTCCTCAAGTCACGACATACGCTGTTACGCTGGCCTACCAGAGATGCCTGCCCTCGAATTTGAAATATTTTCTAAATATTTTACAATTTTTAATTTTACAAATTTTAAAAAATCGTAAGTCGGGCCATCGGAACTTGCGGAGCACCTGTATATTCAAGAACTGCACCTGCTAGCGGATAAAACAGTGCTACATTCTGGCAAGCTTTTGTGCCCTGAAGCGTTAGCAGCTCCAGAATTCAATCTAAAATGAATTTCCCCCCGATGCAGATGGCCATGCTGGTGAGCAGCACAGAGGTCAACAAGCAGATGACCAGTGAGAAGATGCTGACCGCGCATTCATTCCTGCCCGGACCTCCGGGACAACCCGGACCTCCTGGTGAGCTTTAGTCCTGTGACACCCTCTACACGTCTTTATGTGTTACAGTTTTACATCATACGTATCTTCACGTTCCGCCTTAAGTAAAATACTGGTTATGAGATGATGACGATGATGATGATGATGTTGAATATACAAAAAAAATATATTGTGTATATTTTACCGACACATCTGAGGGAAACGTTGATCTTTCAGGCATCTCTTTTGCAGTTACGTTGCTAGCTAAACACGCCGTTAGCTAAATTTCCAGAAGAAGGTTTTCTTTTTTTAGGCTCCATGCTGGCTGAATAAATGTTCTTCTGACCTCATAACATACTGTAACATACATAAAGAACATAAAGCGAACTGTGTCTTCTTGTTCCCATGTCCAAAGCTTAAATTCACGTGTTTCATGTTAGCGCACCATAAATCAGCGCTGTAGCACACTGCACTTCTCTAGTTACCTGACGATTCGAGTCTTTCTTCTTTGCAAGGTTTTCTCCTGTTTCCTCTTATGAGAAGGGAAATCTGGGATATCTGACTGCGTCCTGTGTGCAGAGCTCGGAGCTCGAAACGGTGTATAATTTCATAGAAATACAGTTCAGGCCGTGACAATTACGGTTGTAGTGCTTGACCTAAAATGTTAGTTAAATCAAGCCTTGCAAACTTCTGGAAATGATTTTATCACCATTTAAGCCATTTTGACACCGAGATTCTGATGAACGATGTCATGTGCTCACGTCCTCACAGTTTTCCAGCTCGGTTTGCGTAAATGCTATGGTTACGCTAGTCGTATAATGTTACAGGGTGTTATTTTGAGGACTTGTTTTATTTGTCATACCCTATCTCTCTCTCTCTCTCTCTCGCTCTCTCTCTCTCTCTCTCTCGCTCGCTCTCTTTCAGGGGTTCCTGGTCCTAAAGGTTCTCCTGGACCCCCAGGGAGAGCTGGTGCACCAGGTCTGCCTGGTCCTCGGGGCCCGATGGGGCCGATGGGTCCCTCACCGGACCTCGCGCACATCAAACAGGGCCGACGCGGACCGGTGGTGCGACTCTACACACATTAACATACACAGAAACTAATCACATGACATATAGGGACATGACCCAGTGATATAATCTGGTCATGTGTTGTTTTAGTTTGAAAATAAATTTCAGAGGTGAGATATAGTGGATACTTTAAAAGGTCACTAAACAGCACCGAACAGGGAAACGCTGATGAATAAGAACAAGTAATATAATCATTCGGTAATAACTTGGAATAAAGAAAAATGAAGTCATTTCCAGGAATCCAAAATTATCATTTGAACATTAAAATAATATTAAAATAATAATATAAATGTGTGAAGTAGGGGAATTAAAATTTCTAAGCCCATGACTCACATTTTGACTCGCAGCACAAATCGAACTTTAAGGTTTGTGGCCTGCAGCTCGACCCATAACTCCAACACTTCAAAGTTGAAGCCACAAGGCATGAGCTTTACAGTTTGAGTCCTAAGATTTGGTGTTGATTTGAGATGAGCAAAAAAGCTTTAAAGTGAAAGTGTGAGTCAAATGTTTTGAAGTCAAAGTTGAATTGTGAGTCATAAGCTTTGATGTGTGAGTCAAAATGTTAGTCATTAGCTTTGAATCAGGAGTCAAAATGTGAGTCATACGCTTTAAATCACGAGTCAAAATGTGAGTCATAAGCCTTGAAACTAAATCTTTAAAGTACGAGTCTAAGTGTAATTCCTAAGCTTTAGATTCAACTCAAATGTGAGTTGAATCTAAAGTGCTATACAAAGTTTCAAGTTTGACGTGAGTTGCAACTCATAATCTTTAAAGTCCGAGTCAAATTGCGGAACTGTAAATTAGAGACTTGATTGACACTTCAGCACGGTTATATATAGTATACATTATACAATACATATACCTTTACACTTTATAGCATTTTTAATACTGTTAAAAGTCACAGCATCACGTATCTTAAATACTGTCTGATGAAGCGCTGATACTGCAGATGTCTCCTTACAGAAAACCTTTCCCTATCAACAAATATGTTTATCTTTGGCAAACAGTGGTCTTTTGTTATTCTGTTTATTATAAGTGTACAATCACGTGCGTGACTGCCGTACATGACTGTTATCGACCAATCAGAATGAAGGAATCGCCGTGGTGTATCGGTTTGATATCTTTTTTTTTTTTGGACACATGACAGTGAACACTAAAGACTCAAGCGAATGATTTATCTCAGCACTCCTCCAGTGAAGCGTCCCGTGTTGAAGCGTCCTCTTTGTCAGTTCTGAAATCATAGCCGGGTTTGTGAGAGCCGCAGGTGTCCAGCTCACGCTCAGGTCCAGTTTAGATCTCTGACCTTCCCCGACCCTCTGGAGGGAAACCCAGTGCAGCTGCAGAGGAGAAACTGGAGCTCAGCTCAGCACTTTCTCTCCTCAGTCCTGCTGCTTATATCCGATACGACATCACTGGGAAGAGCCTTACACGTTCTCATAGCTGGGAAACGTGTTTACACGCCAGCGATGGCTCTGAGCTGAGACATCGCGATGGCACGAACGCACTAACCCCATAATTCCTATTATGTTTAGAATTTCAAACATTTTTCCACTCCCACTGAGACCTTACCATGGAAATGGGCTAACTGCTTATCCCTCGTGTTTCATAGCGTCCTAGTGACCTTTAACTCACACCAGTGCTGGAGGAAGAAGAGCTTATTTATGAATAACGGACCCTGTAAAGTACACTCTCGACGCCCCGCAGTTCAGAGCGTCACATGACCACCGAGCTCCTGATCGCCGCTGGTTTATTTCTTTATTCTTGGCTTTACGCACCAGTGTGTCAGAGGAAACTGTTCGGGACGCGTTGTTATGGAAAGGTTTTCTGATCCAGAATCGGCCCAGGGTCCTCGATTTGAAACTTACATAAGTAAACAAACTCAAACTGGGTTTCTATTCACACGTTTCTTAAAGTTACAGCTAATTTGTGGAATGGCTGAAAACAAACGCGATCGAGATGCCCAAAACCATGAAAATGATTAGACTCTCACAACACTACTACTACTACTAATAATAATAATAATAATTACAATAAGAATTATTATTATTATTATTATTATTATTATTATTATTACTTCCATTGCTGTTATTACTCATTAAATATTTTAATAATATTTTTAATAAATATGTTCCTGTTATTGAAATAATAATGAATAATAACAAATGACCAATGATTATAATAATAGATTAGTTTTATTTAGTATCATTAGCAGTAGTAGTATTATTTCCCCAGTCTGGATCCAGTAATTATTTTTTTCTAATATTTTAGTACTGTGTGCTCCATAGAGGTGTGTTGTGTGTGTGTGTGTGTGTGTGTGTGTGTGTGTAATATGTTATGTAATATTGTGTTATATGTTATTGTAATACTTTGTGTGTGTGTGTGTGTGTGTGTGTGTGTGTGTGCAGGGTCCTCCTGGTGCTCCAGGCAGAGATGGCATGAAGGTACTGTGTGTGTGTGTGCTTGTGCACGCGTGTGTGTGCGTTTTCAGCTCCCTCGAGTCCTATCAATAATGAACAAATCCTACACACATAATAAGAGAAAAATTCTGTGTGTGTGTGTGTGTGTGTGTGTGTGTGTGTGTGTGTGTGTGTGTGTGTGTGTGTGTTAACTTGATTAAACTGTGAGATTCCAGCAGCTGAAACAGAATGTTGTTTCATTTTCAAGCCAAATATTTGTCAAGTTTTATTTGAATCAGAGTCACTGTGAGCACACACACACACACACACACACACACACACACACACACACACACACACAAAACAGTGCTAATGTAGTGCAGATTTTATTCCTTCAACTTACCGGTTATCAACAATCTGCTGTAAAATACGCAGACGTGTCAAGAGAACCAGCGGAGCCTGAAAACACACACAGCAACGTTAATGCAGAATGTCACGAAATTTCAGAAAACGGATCACTTTCCGCTCGCACCCTCACTTTATTTTAACACGGCTGTGGAGACAAAACGGAGAACTTTTTTTTTTTATATCTCTCTGTAAATTTTGGGGGTGTTGTCACCCATCCGTAGCCTCTTCATGTTTTTTTCTGTTCCTTGGGGAGGGCCTGGCCACCGGGGGGCGCTGTTGGAGCCAAGTGCTTGCATTTTTCTTTGCCGTTATGCTAATAATTCACCCATCGGTAGTTTTCTTCAGCGTATTTGTGAATGTATAGTAAATTATGGTTATGAATAATTACCTAGATTATGCAGCATTGGCTCCGAAACTGTTGGCACCCTGGCTGCGTGTTAAGCGTTTTCCAAGGATTTTTATTTTTCCAACATTCACTACTAATTAGACTTTTCCCCAAAACGCCAAAAGACAAACGGAGGCTCGAGGTCAACTTATTTGATGTATGCGTGGGTGTGTGTGTGTGTGTTAGTGTAGCTGCACACACACACACACACACACACACACACACACGCACAACGTTCAGCCCTTGTTTGGACGCAGAAGGTTGCTGTTATGTTTTTCAGCTCCCCAGAGCCGAATTGAGAACATCTGGCCGTGCTTACTGCCCCTGTGTGACCTCGCGACCTTCGCTAATCCCTTCCCCGAGGTCGACCGTTCCTGCTATTCCCGTCGCCATACCTCTACACAAATGAGCTAGAGCTCGACTCCAAATGGAGCGAGGGACCAGCGCGGGGATAACATTTATTCACGTTTTACGTGTGCATACACGCACTGCGTTGGCTTCGTCCTCATTGTTTGGTGACTGAGATAAAAAAAATGTAAACTAAGGCCAAGCAAGTGAATACTGAGGGAATTTAAGGTGTCAAATTTAAAGCTTGTTTTTATGTCCCGCGTTAAGTTGTAACAATAAGCCGTGCTATACGACGTCTTCACTGTAATCCCACTAACCTAAATATTTTTTTGGATCCTCCAGGGGGAGAAAGGGGCTCCTGGACCTTCCGGACCTCCGGTAAGAACCTCCCGTCATGCTACTTCTTCTCACCGTGTCTCTCTGGTCACCTCGCCTTGTTATGGATGTATATCTCTCATCTCTAGTAGTGTTGACCTGTGACGTTGCGAACACACACCACGCCAGATCCCTACTTCCTGTTTCCGATATTCAAACCCTTTCAGGTCGTGTTTTCATATCTGGTGGGGTTTCCTCATGTTGATTGTAGATCTGTGGAAGGATTTTCATCGAGCCAAAGAGGATCGTGGGCATTTATTTTGGCGCTCACGGAGAGCAGGTTAGGACTCCATGTGAACCCGTCAGGATGAGGGGAAAAGCTCTGCTGGGAGTCGTCACGATCAAACCTTCTCTCAGCGAGTCATTAGCGTGTGAGCTACGGCTGTCGCGAGCATCACTGGGGAAAGTTCGAGATGAACTCCTCAAACGGTCGTTAGCTACGTTGCCAAACATCACAGCAGTTTCTTTTGCAAGTGAATTTAATGTGCACTCTCGCCAAAATTACGCTGAATCACAGCTACCGTTATGTTATTTTGACATGATGACGTCATCCAAAGAGGGCCATGGGCTGTCGAGATCATCCACTGCTGTACACGGCGTGTGGGATTTATTATGTCGTGGTAATGGATGTAACAAAGATGGCCGAGATTTAATGCGTTAATGTCTTTGTGACAGAAAAACTGGATGCGTTATTTATTTAATGAATGGCAGGATATTTAAATCCATCAGCAAAATAAACCCCCACATTTAGAATTAGAATTAGAGCCCCACATTTCGAATTTAGGAGTAAAACACTTACTGTTATAGAAAAATAATCAATGAACGGGGGGGGGGAGCGGAGTTGATTGCTTTCCTATAACTCAGATCAGATGTGACACATCATACTTTTATCCATTTCTAGCTACATTTAACCCTTTATTGGGTGAAGAACCATATTTGGTACCTTGAACAGCCATCAAAATGCCCCTCATGCCTCTCTGTGAGGTCATAGGACCACGTGGATTTCTCCAGTCCTAAATAAATGAAACTTTAAGTTTATATGTGTTTTTCTTATATTTTTTTATATATATACAGTAATCCCCTGCTGTATCACGGGTCACATTTCGGGTCCCCGGCTATTCGCGGATTTTTATTTAGAATATATATAAATTTTTGGCGGATTTCCCCGGTGTTATAAAATATAAACATGAATTAAAATGGAATAAAATATTAATGATGTATAAAATACAGTACAGTGTGGATCATACTTACACAAGAGACAAAGAACACGTAGCGTTGTTTACGAAAACGCAGTGTGGGGATACTGAAAAAAAATAGGGCTGGAGGAACGAGTCTGGCCAATCAGAATGCTCTATTCATTTAACCTTGGTTGTGATTGGCTGCTGGCTACGACGCATACGGTCGGGGAGAAGCAACCAGCATTCGCCAACATCCCAGTTCTTCACCCGGAGCAGTACTCGCTATAAATGTAACGATTTTACGAATTCGACAAAGAATTCACCTTGCTATATGCTCTCTTATGTGTTTAATTGTGTCTAGAAAGTGTTTAAAAATGTGGGAGGAGCATTGAGGGCTTCAGCTATTTTAAAACATTGCAGATTTTTGCCTTTCGCGAAAAGTTTTGGAATGTAACCCCCGCAAAAGACGAGGGTTTACTGTTTATTCATTTTTTGGAAAATGTTTACCCTACACTGGCCATATATGGTAACTCTATTGACCCTGATTTTTAACCTAAAACAGAAACAAATTCTTGTCATATAAAGTCCTGTAATATCCTTCAGTCACACTCTCGGGTTGAACTTTTGGATTTCCAAATATTTTAATTAGTGCCCTATAAAAGGTTATAAAGTCAGTTCCTTTTCTCACTTATGTTACAGCACCTGTACCTGCTCGTGTCCTCACCAGCCTCTCCTTATTTTCTCTATCGAAGTTAATTCTGATTAAATAAAAAATTCAAACACAAGCCATATTATAATCCAAATCACTGCTACTGTACAAGCCCTGCCCTCAGACTTTTAGGCCACGCCCTCTTCCACCTAGCGTGCTCCCAAAAAAAGTGATGTCCCTGACATGGATTTTCTCTCTGCCCTGATCTGCTAATGGACTAAACTGGTCTGTTTAACGGTGTAACTAGGCTTGGTGTTGTTCGTTACCAAGAAACTGCAAAGCATTTGGAAAACCTAAAGTTACAGTTACTTTACCTTTGACTGCTACAAAGCGCTGACACTGGAGACTCCTTCCATACATGTTACATAAACATCTCCTTATCAGAGGAAAATCAGCGATTAAACACATGTCTGACCCGTTTATGATTACTGGCCTGACTGTACACGTCCCAGTGAGTGAGCTGTTACCATAGAAACGATAATGTCTTCGAACCAGAACGCTAATATACAGCTGTGATGTACAGCTGCGCTTCTGTCAGAGGTCCTGATTTGTAACAGTGGTCCTTCAAAAGGTCAAAGGTCAACAGGCATCTCCCTGACTACTTCCACAGAGTTTATTTATAGGGTGCAAAGAAATATGGCTTAGGGAGGAATTATCTGTACAGCTACTCTGGGTTCTACACTGACATCCAGTTACAGCCTGCGTCGCGTGGAACGTGTTGAATTCTAATGATGATGGAAACCGGGATGGGATTTCTGGAGATAATTCGGAGTTTTGGAGTCCGTTCCACAATACATACAATTCTCACAATCTTTTAGGTTATAGTCAAAACAAGCTAAAAGTGCATTAAATAATAAACTTGTAATTACAGAAAGACGGGATGTAAAGAATATTAACGTGTAGAAATCTGATAACACCTTCAAAAAAAAACATTCACTTTTCAAACTGATTCACTTTGAGTTTCTAGGTTTGCTTTAATGCAGTAAAGGATAAAAGAGTGGGCGGAGTTAATGCAAATCGATGGGTTTAACACTGACAGTGTGATTTACGGAACCTGAAATGGCATGCACAAATGAATCCTTCTGAAGGGCAGGTATTAAATTTGCAGAGGTGCAAAGTTTCTTATTATGACGCCAAAATACGTACTGCTAGTAATGTGGGTTTCTTGTTACGATGTTCCTTTTTGAGTCTGGTTCCTCTCAAGGTTTCATCCTCTTGTCGTCTCAGGGAGTTTTTCCTTGCTACCGTCACCACAGGCTTGCTCATTAGGCATAGATATATATATATATATATATATATACAGTTAACCCCCGCAATATCGCGGTTCACCTATCACGGGTTCGGTGCATTGCGGATTTTCACATTTTGATTTGCGGAATTTTTTGGCTTTCACGGGACTCTGGAATATAAAATATAATTTTTAAAAAAAACTGTTAATTCAAACATTGAAAGAACATTTAAATGGAAATAAAACAGTATGCGCTGTATTTCATCAGTGGATGAATACACAGTGGCGGTGTACGCCACTTCCGC
>JAQMCW010000011.1:19671780-19683804 GCA_030068335.1 Chrysichthys cranchii
TCGGGTCGCGAACAAATCGGGTCACAAACAGAGTCTCGGGACGGATTCAGGTCGTGAGTCGAGGGTCCACTGTAATTAGTGTAACAGTTTAGCCGAGCTGTTTCGTTAAAGCAGACCTGTCACTTCGTTAAGTGTTTCTTTAATAAAAAAGTATCAGTGATGTCATTGATACGGCCCCAGATAGTGACTTTAGGTCATCAGTATGCACAATAAGCACCGCAAATACAGTAACAAAGCATAACAAAGCACTTTAACCTCCTCATGCAGCTCCTCTATCGAATCATCCGGTGATCTGGTTTTGGTGTCTGTGCTTGAGGAGGTTGTTAAAAGCACGAGCGGCTGATTGGACATAAAATAGAGGCAATAATCAGCTCCCTGCTGCAGTCTGATATTAAAGCGTTAATGAAAGCCAGAGAGAAGCTCTCAGAGCTCGGGCTTTAATGGCGAAAGGTAAAGCCAGGGAAAACAGGCAAATCCAATAAAGTTCTGGATATTGTTCTTGTTGTTCTTGTTGTTTCCCCCCCAATATTTCACCTTTTTCTTATTTAATCAATCACAATTCAAGATTCAAACTTAAATATTATTCCGGTAAAACATTTGAAACAATACATATGTCAGGATAATGACTCTCATTCTCGGAAATATCCAAATCCACACGTCATTAAAAACCACATGATTAATGGTGCGAGCTAAACTATAAACTATGCAGCCAGAGTTTCCTTTTAAATACAAAATATATGTACTTAAAAAAAAAAAAAGATCCATAATGTGTAGTGATTAAAATGGAGATGAAAGGTGCGTGCTTTGGGTTTGCTCATGTGCTCAGGATAAATATTAGAAACCTGCGACATCGTTGCACTATGACGTCTCTGTGGTCTGTGTGTTTAGAGGGAATAATATATAATAAGATTCCCATATGAGGTGAAGTCATAAAGTGAAACATGTATATTATGAATTAAACACTTATTTGAGGATACGCTGTTAAAGGAACAGGGCGGTGTGATACGGTTTAACCAGCACGATAAATACAAATCACGTCGTTCTCTTTGCTGAAGACTTTCCCGTGCTGGCTTTCATGAGTTTTTTTCTCTTTTAAATCACAACAAAATGAAATAATGTAAGAAAAATAATAATAAAAATTATTTTAAGGAACGATAGTTCTTTTTGTGTCACCTCCATCTGACATAACATGATATCCATCCATGGGGGGAGAAAAAACCCAAAAACAACCAAAAAAAACCCCAAAAAACTAGAAATTTTTGTTGTCATTTTTTATGTAAGTTTGCAAAAGTCATGATGAGGAACAAGGTGCTTTAAAAAGCGTGTGGGGTGTCAGTCAATTCTGTTCTTGTTGGTTGATTGCGTTGCAAAATTCCTCCCTTATTAGATTTCTAAGGGACGCCAACCTGCCCCAAACAAGCTTCTTAATCTGCAGGAAATCATATCATTGGATTTTGGAGTAATCAGGAAAACCGGGCGAGCCAAGAAAGTGTTTTTAAATTACGATTTGGAATTTATGTCCTTTAACTCCAAGTTAGAGTGTTGATCCTTTTGGCACTAAATGGCAAATTTACCAACTTTAATGACCAATAAATTACCAAAGCACACAAAACCCAAAGGGATTCTGTTCCTTAAAGTAATCGAGTTACAAACATTCAACATTAGTTCGTACTCAGTATCCTGAATGCTCTCATGTTTGCTCCAACATCGTAAAATGCTCTCAGTCGCAGCTTGAGATGAGAAAATGAACTTGAAAACACTTGTCAGAACTTCATCTACGTCTGCATCTACATTTATTGAGTCGGTAAACTCCACACAGACATCACACCAAGTGCAAAATAACATAATATTGTCTAATTATAGACATAAAACATGAGTGCAATATCGTAAAAACTTCAAACTATACCTACTAGATATACCTATTATTAAAATATTCAAATACTAATAGAGATAGATTAAAATAAATTAAATAAATATTAAAAAAATAAAAAATGTATTGTTCAATCAAGAATTTGAATATTTTAAAACACTTTGGTCTTAAAAAGCTCCAATGAGCGGCTTTTGTCGACGTCCTTAGGAAGCCTAGTCCAGAGTCTAATAGTTCGAGGAAAATAAGAATAAAAATATACATTCTTTGTAGCCTTTTCCTGTAGAAGGATTTGGAACTCACCAAAACTTTTTAAAACTTACTTTTCTCTGTGAAACGGGACAATCGCTGGGTTTCTACACCCCTGGAGAACAGCTTTAACGGTCATTTCTGTTCACCGTTTGAAATAAGATGTTTGGTGTGAGGAGGCGTGCTTATTGTGGCTCATCTCACCCCCGGATCTTCTCATGCGCTTCATCCTGACGCTCCAGGTCTACATTTCGACGCACGTTCCACGTCTGTGTTCCGTTCTGCACAAACCCCTGCCTTCGGTCCTCTTTCCAAAACCAGTCTGTTCCCAAATTGGACTCCTGTATTCATACAGACTGCCCTAAAGACTCTTTCTTCACCATCTGCTCACGTACAATACTGTTGATCTCTCCTCTTCTACACCTGCGCTTATAATCTCACCATCTGGTGTCACCCAGGAGAAAAGGGGTTCCCTTCTGAGCCAAGCTTTCTTCAGACGAAAATGAGCCTGAATCAAGACTCCATGCATGAAAATGTTAAAGACACATCTCCCTGTGGAAACCTTCCATGATGGAACACACTTTTCAATCTATTGACTCGGAGCCATAGTTTATATGGAACATTCATCGGTTCCAGCTTGGCTTTAAGAGGGTTTGATTGTTTGTTTGTTTGTTTTTGGTGCGACCTTAAAAGTTAAAAGTTCATTCTGTGCATTTAGAGTTTAATACATTCAGTATTAAATACCAACCCCCCCCCCAGAAAAACCCAAAACTAAGTTCTGCCATAATCCCGGCTTGAGCTACACGCTCGCCATGCTGCTGGGAACATGCGTTAAGTCAATTTGCATCATTAACACAGTGACAACTCTGTTTTTTTTATCATTCTATTAGGTAAAAGAAAGCCATCCCGCTCACCCACAGCCCAGTGGTTCCCGCGTGCGTACACTAATTTGCCGCTTTGCGCTTCCTTATGCAGTTGAGCATCACAACCCAGGAAAACCAGCAACACGGTTGAGAGCGACATCACGAGTCGGTATCTCCACAGGACGCACATGATGATGAAGACAGACGGCTGGACTTCTCCTCCTTCTGTGCAGCGTGGTGGAGCGTGTGTGTGTGTGTGTGTATGTGTGTGTGAGCGAGTGTGGAAATCAGGGTATTTATACCAGAGCAGGACGCGAAGCAGGTGAGCAGCCTGGAAGCCTAATGACGTCCGAATGAGCCACTTGTCAATCATCGTGAAAACGGCATTCAGTATTTATGACAAAATGTCAAAGGTTTAATATGGTGATTAATATCATCAGGAGCAGACCTGCCCCCATCACCCACCCCTGTGCCATCACACCCCCCATCACCCCGATGACCAATCAACCTTTCATACTGATGGAACCGATACATGTGCGTTATTGTTCAGGGTTTTTTGTTTGTTTGTTTGTTTGTTTTTTGGCCTTTTTTTTATTCCTTTCCAGCGTCCCTCATTTCTCTGTGTCCTTGTGTTTTGTTGCGTTCACAATTTCCGTCTTCCTTGGATTGACAGGCGTCTGCTTGTTCGCTTGTCCCCTTTCTTTCCAATTTCGTTATAGCATTCCTATTTCCTTCTCTCCTAGTCACCAAGAAAATATAATTGGTCAGATAATCACATAATTAAAGTGTCACATGCTCACAGGAATGTCTACGCCCCGTTCTGAAAGAACCCACGGTTTCTCAGCTGAACAAACAACCTCATAAAAAGATCTAGAAGTGATCAAAACAAGACCAGGACACAGTTGTAGAAAGGTATCATTCAGGGGCTTGGATATAAACAATACATGCCAGACTTAACTTCCTTTGAAGAGTCATTAAATCCATGGGGTTTTTTTTAAATGGAAAGAATACGTCATAATCGTGACTAGAGGACGCTGTGCGCCGAAAGTTATTGACCGTGTAGAGAGGGGATTAGTCCGAGAAGCACCTTAGAGAACAAGGACAACTCTGAAGAAGCTGGAGAGAGCCATAACAAGAGTAACGAGAAGAAAAAACGGCTTTATGAAGTCCTATCTGGAGTTTGGCAAAAAAAAAAAAAGACCTGTGGAAAGGTTCTGTTCCCTCTCAGTCCCTGAAGCTCTGCTGATCACCTGACCTTGGTGGTTCCGAAAACTCGGCTGAAGCTCAGAGCTTTTTCTCTCATGGCTCCCAAAGTTTGGAACAAGTTGCCTTTAGATGTTAAGCTGGCTCCGTCTCCTCCTGTTTTGAAATCTCGTGTTAAAACATATTTGTCTTCTTTAGCTCTTTAGTGTTTGTAATTTGTAATTTGCACTTTGGCGGCAACTCTTTTGTTTTAAATTGACTTGGTTGGATTGGAAAGGTTCTCTGGTCTGCTGAGATCACAACTGGCCAAAAGAGCTTTCTTAGACTTTGGCAAAATGTGGCCAGAAACCCATCACATAGAGAAGAGCATCTTCACTGTGAAGCACAAGGGTGGTAGCATCATGTTATGGGGATTCTTTCCATCAGCAGGAATTGGGAATCTGGTTCGGGTTGAAGGGTTGAACTGGGGGCGGAGCTTCATCTTCCAGCAGCACCACCACCCTAAATGTACAGTCAAGGCTACACTGGAGGTGTTAGAAGGATCCCAGTCCTTAATCTGACTGACAGCTGGTGCCACATATGCAGAGTGTGTGTGTGTGTGTGTGTGTGTGTGTGTGTGTGTGTGTGATAAGGATGCATTTTTCAGGAACACAAATAAGAATCCAATACTTTACAGATATAGAGGGAACATTCAAGGTTCTCCTTCCATCTTGTGCATCTTGTGGTCTTGAACTTGATAATGGTGGTCTTGACTACATTCCTTTGATGTTTTGGTCATTTTCCTTTTCTATACACAATGTTCAGCAAATTTCTCCATCCAGCTACATCAGCAACAACATGGAGTGACTCTGACTCAGGGGAACAACTGAAGTCAAGAAGACAAACATTTTTATTAAAGCTTTTATTGTGTATGGATTCAGAAGTCTGAGATTATATCTATAGATCTAGTTGGGTTTTTTTATGGGTTGAAAAAGATTGATAATGTCCATTTACCCAAAATGGGAACCCCCTGGGCCAATATCTCAGTAATATGGTGGGTCTCCATCACTCTTATCAGCTCCGAGGGTCAGAATGTTTATGTTGCTAGGATTCTCCCGTCTTTCACTCAGCTTGGAAACAATAGTGTGACAGACGAAGAAGGGAATTGAATCACAGAGTGCAAACACTGTTGCTCAGGTTGATGAAAGAATATTACACACTCGGATAAGTCGCAGAAATATCCCTATTGTCCTCACGGCGTACTTCAGGGAAGTTAGAGTGGAGCTGATGGAAAAACAAACCCGCAGACAAAAGCAGCAAATTAGGTGATCGTTCATCCCTGAAGCCTTGACACACACTCCTGCTTTATCCCCTGGTGATCCCATCAGTGACACTTAATAATAACTCACATGTGTTACACACACACACACACACACACACACACACACACACACACACACACACACACACACACACACACACACATTTTAGTTTAACTTATTAAAGAACACGTCACACTTCATTTATACTTACATTTAATGTTCTTATTTTTTCTTTCATTGTTTTTTTAGATAAACTTTATTATGTATTTTCTTCTCTTATTATTTTTTGATTTCCTTTCTTTTTTTCTTCCCTTTTCTTCCTTCGAAAGCCTGACTCCCCTGAAGTGCATTTAAGGTAATATTTGTTCTCTCCACTGGAGGGCAGCCTTTATTTTAAATTCTAGCTTGTTGCAAGACTTGTACGTGAAATTAGCTTTATTGTCCTTATTTATAATCCTAATGTGTACACCTGAAATTCATACAGTAGTTGAATCAACTGATATTTATTATTTATTATTTTGCTGACACAAGCAGCAATTTCAATCACATTTCATTGTTGTTTAAATGCTGTGTCTGTTGCTGATGATCATGATCAGAGTCTAAAATAAGTGATTTCAGAGTAACCCATCAGTAAGTGGTGTTTTTATAAATTTCTACACACAGATTCCTGTTGAACTATAGCAGTAACATGCAACATGCTGAGAAGATTACAATCATGGAGGTTTGCTGGGGTTGTCTTTTATTTCCAGACACACAAATTAAATGGATATTAACTGGATTAAACTGATTCCGGCAAATAAAGAGCTTATTACACAGGCGTTTTCCTCGGTGCACGCATCATGTGAAGTTCAACAGACCAAAAAAAAAAAAAAAGCACAGGTTTTCCTCAGTGGAACTTTCAAAACAATCTGGAGCACTCTGCTGAATGAGGCATTAACGTGAATCTGATATTAACGTGAATCTGGGGCTGAAATGAGAGGAGCACACAGCCGGGCCTCAGAGCCTCTACATTACAGAGGAACGTTCATATTAAAGATGAAAAGGTCAGGCATTAAAAGACGGTGGATGCAAATCTGAGAACCCCGTGTAGGATGTGCCCAGGGTCAAGTGTCACTAGAAATCCTGTCAAAAACCAGCCTTCTTGGGTAAAGCACTCAGATTATAAGACTGACTCTATTTTGGGGGAGAAACTGGTAAATAAAATACAGCATTCACCAATAAATTCCTGCTTTATAACAGACAGTTGTTGATTTTTGATGCATCGTTTTAATGCAGAATAATCCAAGTGTTCAGATATTAAGGATATTATGCAAATAAGTGTTATCATGTTGATAAACTAAGAGTAGCCTCTAAAACTTGTTATACTTGTTATGAATTGCTTCTTTATAATCAAAGCTAAATTATATAGATTTTTTTACCCCACTGCTAACCTGTGAAGCTTCGAGTTGGTTTGTAGTCGCTCACTAAAGTGGGTCTCTACGTCAAATCATTTATGAAGTACATAACAATATATCATTTATAATTTTTTTCATATTATCAGTGCCATCCCAGGCTTCAGGGGGTTACCCGGTGGAACTAAAGAGGATGTGGCTTCATACTGGGTTTTTTTCCTGCTTTATTTCTGAAAGTAGGTATTAAAATATTATTGAGGTTCGAATGAAGGACTGATAGAAAACTACAGTGCTTCACTCTTTTGATGATTCATTTTGTCCCCAAAGCAGAGTGGGCAAACTCAGGACTTCCCACAATGCACTACAACAGGGTAGGGATCTACTGATGCAGCCTAAAGCAGTACATTTTTTAGGGAATAGGGACTAGTGGGTAGGGTGTGTGTGGAGTTATTTTGAACTTGATGGCGCTTTAAAAAAAAAAAACCTGCAAAGAGCCAAGATGGAGAAAAACTGAAAAGAAACAAAAAAAAAACCCGGCATACACAGGGGCCAAATCAGAATCTTAACATAAATAAAAAAAAAGACGTTTTATTCCGTGTTAATTTCTTATATGGCGATTAAAATAATAATAAAAAACACCGCATTTAAAAATAGGAACCAAAACAATTAGATATTTGTAAACAAACGAGGAAGCGGTACTTCCGCATTCGTCACTCACTTCCGGTCAGGTGCCAACTGTGCCACCGCGGGGCATCATGGGTAAGTGAAATATAGCTTTTTTTTTTTAAGCGTTGATTAAAACTAATTAAATATGTTAATTTATTCTATAAAATCTTTGACAACATTTCAAGTCTTATCCTATACCCCAATAAATTCGGAGTTATTTAATTTTCTCTTCATATTTCCATTAATAATACAAAATTATATTATTTTCCGAGCAGGATTTATATCACGGTTTATAAATAAACCACAAACATGAATAAAACGCAACTTATTTGTAATTAAAAATGTAAAAAAAAAAAAGTATATAAAATGTTTTTTGTTGTTTGTTTAATTTTTTTTAACGTGTCGTGCTGAAATGCGGCGCGAAAGGGATTGTGGGTAACCTCCTTAGGGATTGTTGCTGTCAAATGAAAATATTTTGTCCATGTGGTGAATAGTGCACAATAAAAGCATGAAATAATTCGCCGTGTACACACAGGGAACCTTTGCTTTCCGTGGATTAGCGTCGCTTGTGTAGATAAACATGTCATGTCGGAATATTTGGAGTTTTTTAAGGCGAAAGACAGATCACTAGGACACCCCGGAAGTCACGTGACTGCTGGACCACACTGGGGGTGAGCAGCATCCTCCTCCCCCTCCTCCCCTGCAGTGTCTCCCAGTGCCTTTCAGAATCAGGAAACAAGATGTGTGCCATCATTAAATCCTCTTTATTTCCTCTAAATTCCATTCTAATTTTTGTTGCATGAAATGCAGTGATGTTTTTTTATTTATGTATCTCTATATAAATATAAATATATATGTATCCTTCCCCTCCTTTTATCTTTCATGCACTTAGTCCTGCTGTGGTGATGCATGGTGCAGCAGGAATCATGGCTGGCCTTCGTGCCACAGCCATTTATCTTCTTTTGCTTCCCATCTAAGGAAGAGAGTTCTCCCATGTGAGCCAAAAGCCCTGCTTTACAGTAACGCTCAGGTAGGTCACCGTCTGTCTCCTGTTTGCTCTTTGAAATGTTTTTTTAAATCAGATGTTTCTTTGTGAAGTTACACAAGGCCTGAGATTACATAATGGATTGTGCTTGCACTGTATTACACACACACGCGCTGTATTACACACACACACACACACACACACACACGTGCTGCATGGGTTTAATTGATGATGTCTATCTTTGTTTCAGCATGCACTTCAGTTTTACACTGAGCTTGGCTGTTAGTCTACTGAGTGATTGGATTCATTGCTTCGGTCACTCGGTGGAGGTTAGAGGTTAGACCGTGTGGATTGGCCGAGGGATCTCGGGTACCTGCGGTCTGTGTTGAGGTGGTGAACACGTCTGCGGAGGATTTGTTGACATTCCAGAAAGTCCTTTCCTGACGCTCACGTGTCCTTATGATGACAATAAAAATGAGCTGAGTAAGAACGTATGTGTTAAGAGGTCCGAGTGCTGTGCAGACACGATTATAGCTTTACATGGAAAGGAGATGCAAAGGAATGTGATTATTACTGTAGGACCTACGGAAATCTAGTCAAGTCCAGTCCATCATGACCTTAGCTGACCTTCTTTGGACAGGATTAGTTTTACACGTGAAGATGGAGTATTTGTTAAAGGTCTACTTGAGGAATTTTGGTCGTGTTCAAATCTGATAATGCGGAGTGTTTTCGTGACCACGTGGGGAAAGATTCTGCCATCTTTTTACCTTCTCTAAAAGGATATACGGAATAATAATAATAATAATAATAATATTATTATTATATTAGTGTATGGCTGCAGGTGATATAACCAGTGCTTCATCTTATTTGAATTGGTGCCTTAGTAAAGCTTTCATTATATCCTGGGGGAAAAGAGTTGTAGGAATTTTTAAGAAAAGTACAGTTTAAAACAGTAGAAGATGATGTTACTGAAAAAAATGTTAGTACAGAGGGGGTCCTCAGGTTACGACACAGTCCCGTTCTTACAACAGTGATGTAACCCGAATTTTGGTGTAAGTTGAAACACACCCTAGCCTAAGTCACTTCCCTATCCTAACACAGTTGTACAATCATCATCATAATCGTAATAAAACATAAAAATACACCGTAGACATATATATACACATACAGTTGATCCTCTCATCTACGGGCACCGCATTAACGGATATTGGATGCAGCAGACAAAATCCGCTGCTCTGAATACATAATCCGTTAGCCAGAATGTCTGGTACGAAAGTTTAAAAATCCCGGGTGTTACAGTCTGAGTCCTGTAATTCTGCAGTTGGCCACTAGGTGGCGGTGGCGTGTGTGCTACAAGTTGCTTACAAGCGTCGGTTGAGCTGTGGTCATTATGAGGCTGTATTGGTTTTCAGCGATTATTTGGTGTTTTTCAGCTCAAAGTTTTCTCAATGTCCCTATTTCTGTTGGTCGTTATGCTGCGTGTCATGTGTACAGTACTTGGGGAGCACTTTTATGGACCTTAGTGGTGTTTTTCCCTTGGATTCCCACTATTTTAACCCCCCACACTTAAACACTTCACATCATCGGGCTATTCATGTCAACGGACAACCTCTCCCCCGATTAGTCCGTTAATGCAAGGATCAACTGTGTATACATATATATCCGTGGCTGTTCCTCCCTTTTCTGATCTCTTTACAATGTCGAATTTCACTTCCATCCTGATGGCGTTTCTCTTCATCGAAGCACGACCATCTGAAGACTCGGTCTCTCGTTTAGGAGCCATGATAAGGTCCGAAAAGTCACCAGACAAAGCAACACAAACGGAACACTTGCTCTTTTTTTTGTTTTTACAGTCAGCTTTGCCAACTTCCTCACTCATACGCTGCGTTCCTGCGTATCCTTCCGCCGCACAACCAAACTAGCTCGCCCGCGTAGTCCGCACGTACGAAGCTAACGCCATAAACCCAAACACTCATGTCTCAATTTTTTTTACATTTTTATGGGAGCGAGCGTTGAAAACTCGAAACGTCGTACGTGGACTGGTGTAACCCGAGGACCTCCTGTATCGTTTCTAGAAATGTGCGGTAAATTTTACAGGCTGGGAATTGAGTACAATGTTTGGTTTGACTTTCTGTAAACCTTTGTGTAGAAGTAACGCCCATGTGCGTAGACGCACCCAAATGTGTAGAAATAAAATGAGATAACACAAAGTTCATCCGTAGATCCTCTCGGAATTGACTTGCTGATAAAAGATGCCATTATATCCACGGGGGGAAATGTTTCCCTTTTTTAAAGTAAGTACATCTTGGACAAAGCTCCATGTGATGTAAGCTCGAGTTGGACTGGATTTGTTTGACAAAATGGGGGGGATTTCAGGGTGAGCTAATTATTACTCTGAGGCTCTGAAGAAAAACCCCAGGCGATACCGGACACGTCCCGTCTGACGTGACGTGTTGGTAAAGATTTCCTCGTTATGATTCCTGTTGGAGGGAAAAAAGGTGATTTCTCTGAAAAGTCTTAGGATCTTGAATCAGCTGAGGCAGAGACGACACTCCTTTAGCCCTGTGTTACATGTGTAAACAATATGGCAAAAGAATACGCACGTAAAGACATATGGTTTAATTGTGCCATAATGAATCCTGATGGTTAACTTTATCTCATCACATTCACTAGATTAATCCTTATATGGTTTAATACAAAATACAATACATTTGTTCTTCCTGGTGACACCACCTATTGGAGAATAAAGCATCCTTCATTTTATAAACGCTGCTTGAGAGACTTCTTTAGAGGATTGTGGTTGGATGGGTTTTTTTTTCCGGATGCTATTTTTGATCTGTGTGACTACGGGTCCAGGAAGAGCACATTATTTCACGACAGTTTCCTCCCTCTTGCGTCGATGATCCGATCTGCTTTCCCTAACCCACTTTAAACGTTTCACATCCTTTGCACAGAGAATGGCAGCTCTGGGGGTCAGAGGGTAAAGTTTAGAAGGTGGAAAGTCATCACAGGGTTCGGGAGTCGGAGTTTAAAGCGAGTGCTTGTCCTCGACTTGGCTGCCGTCTGAGAGATAAGGACGAGGACAATGTGGGAGCTCTGAGTGGCAGCTGGTGCCTCATATCGATGTGATATGAACCGAAGTAACACCCTGACATCATAGTAGATCTCCTATGGCAACATGAATACAGTAGAGCGATCTGCCGAATCTGTGATGTGTTCAGGGTACAGACTGATTTGTGTGGTTTGTCTTGGAGTGATTACAGCAATCTCACGGGCTGACAATCGGAGCACCCGCAGAAATGTATCTAGAACCTCTAGAAAGTCAGAATGCTTAAAAAATACAACATGGAGTGTTCGAGTGCTCATTTGCATGCTGCATGCTTGTGTTATACAGCGGACCCTCGACTCGAGACCTGAATCCATCCCGAGACTCTGTTTGTGACCCGATTTGTTCGCGACCCGAATCAGTGTTTCCCATTGAAATGAATGTAAATCCAAT
>JAQMCW010000011.1:19765838-19775940 GCA_030068335.1 Chrysichthys cranchii
GACGCTTTCTTTTCCCACTAGACTTATCTTTGGGTGGCATAATGACGGCACTGGGCAGAAAAACAGTGAAAAACACCCAATAATCACCGAAAAAACAGTACAGCTTCACAACGACCACAGCTCAACCGACGCTTGGAAACAACTAGTAGCACACACGCTACCGCCACCTAGAGGAAAATTGCTGAACTACAGATTTTTAAACGTTCATACCGGACATTCTGGCTCATGTATGTATACATGTATGTATTCAGACCGGGGGATTTTGTCCGTTGCATCCGATATCCGTTAATGTGGCGTCCGTAGATGAGAGGATCAACTGTATTTAAAATGTTTGTGCTAGAATTAGAGCGCAGTGCAACGTTTTTTATTATTACTATTATTATTTACTTTTTTTTTACTTTTTTTTTTTTTTGTCGTACATTTTTAGGTTCATAACTCATGGAAAACAGAACTCTCTATATTTGATTGTGGTTTTGCTCTTTAGTTCAGCTCGATTTGCAGAACTTTGCACTAACTATTTTGTTTGTCTCATCAGGTCTGATGTTTCGCCCTCACCTCCACAGCGAGGCTGTAGTTCTTCTGCATGACCTCATCGTTGTTCTGCGTGCCGTAGCCGATGGAACTGTGCACTTTGAGCACGCAGGCATGTCCGGGGCCGAACAAAGACGTCATGCCGGCGCGTACCATTGTCCTAAAGGCTTTTCGGTGCATTCCCTCTCCAAAGTGAGCCTTCTCTGTCACGATGCTCGTGCGCTGCTGCTCTCCAAAATACTGATCAGTCAGGATGTCATCCTTAAAGAGGAGAGGACTGCAAGACACGTCCTCTTCCTCTCCGTCTATCGGTGTACGCTCCGCTGAGACAGACACATGGGAGAGAATGCATGTGAGCGCACGTCTTTTTCGATAGTTCTTTCTTCGGATAGAAAAAAAAATCTTTACTGAAGTATGAAATTCAGTATTAAACGTGACCGCAAGGACAGGCGGAAAATCTGACATGAAATCCAAATATGAAACAAGCCTACATTAAAATTTAGGTTTATAGTACAGGAAGTCCTCAAGTTATGATGGAGACGCGTTCCGTCGCACCCATCGGAAGTCGAAAATATCGTATGTCCAACCACGGTGTTGAACCATTTAGCCTAGCTTAGGTATCTCAGCCTAGCTTAGATTATCATAGCCTAGCCTAGCCTACCCAGGAGTCTTTTCCTGTCAAAGACATGCTTTTGAATTAAAATGAGCTCTTAAAGCAACACAAAAAAAACGGTGGTAATGCACTGTACAGTACACCGATACACAAGGGAACTCCATGAGTTGTGGGAAAGAGTGAGGCATCGTCCAAAACATCCGCGTACATCACACGCTGTTACGCTGGCCTGCCAGCGATGCCTTCCTGCGAATCTTCAATATTTTCTAAATATTTTACAATTTTTAGCGCATCACATTCATCATCGTAACTTCGAAAAATCACAAGTCGGGCCATCGGAACTCAGGGAGCGCCTGTACACAACAATTATCCCGAGAGTTACATGCATGTGAAATGTGCGTGTTGTGCGTTATCCATAGGAGACGCTTAAAATACGTTTACAGCCACAGGAAAGTCCCAGAAAGAGAGACGTCTCTCAATGCTGAACGTTTTCAGAAGTGTTTGTTCGTTTATGGACAGACTCTCACTCGTGCATCATGACGCACGTGTTTGGGTGTGATTCCGAAAGTCCTGTCTGTCTGTTGGGAATAAAGCGCCAACCCCAGGCACGAGCATGTACGTCATCTTAAAGGTCGTCAGCGAGATTATGTTCAAAGCGTCGTCGTTTTCTTATGAGTTTCCTCTCTATTTTTAGCACCTAGAGGAGAGAGAGGTGAAATGACGGCTCACCTGGTGTGTCGTGGTTCGGGATGACGAGTTCCATGAGCACTGAGAAGACAAACCATTAGACAAGACTGAATAGCTGACTGACTGGTCCAAATCATTTTTAGCAGTGTGCTCATCTCGTATCAGCTCGGAAACATAAATAAAGCTTTGTAAACACTGGAACAGAACTTTGCGCCTCTCACCTTCTGATGTGAGGTGATAGTCTGCGGTGGACACGGAGCCGAGAGCACTGATCAGAGTACAGCGATAAAAGCCCAAATCCTTACTGCAGGCTTTCACCACCGACAGAGAGACCCGACCCTCATCTCCGACTCTGACGTGAAAAAGACACAGAGACAGCCCTGACTGTGAGATATCCACCGGACATATTCACGAGCTTCCATAGGTTTATGGATAGTGCACGTTACATCCTGTGTATTTTACTCCACAGGGCTGAATTCTTGATTGTGATTGGTCAGAAAGTGTTGATTGATTAATTATTAGTTTTTGGAGTAATTACAAAAACAAAGTGAAGTTTTCCGTAAAGAGCCGATCAATTTACGTGTGTGGAAGGAGTCTCCAGTGGGAGCTCTGTGCAACCGTCAGAGATAAAGCTGGAACTGGAAGATTTCCCACGTCTTCAGGACAGAGGGGTTTACACGGCTTGGCGGTTTCTTGGAAATGTGACAAGTTGTGGTTTGTTTGTTTTTTTTGTTTGTCTTATAAATTTCCACAGGGAGAAGGAGAAAGAAAAAGAGGCTGGTGGAAAAAGTCTTACTTTCTGGTTTCCTCACGCAGCGTTGCTCCTTCTTTCACCCACATGATGGAGGAGTCGGCCATGATGGGACTGAAGCGGCACCACAGCGAAATGCTCTGAGGATCATCAGCGACCGGAGCTGCTTCGATCTCGGATATGACACGTGGGACTACACACACACACACACACACACACACACAATGCACATTAAACCCATATTTCATCAAAGCAACAGTTTAACCAAAGATAGAAATGTACTCATCAATAAATTTGATATCCAAAGTCCACTTATAGCCACCAGTTTACTGCAGGTGTAAATCATCAGCCTGACACAAGTGTGTGAAGTTGTTTGGTGTCTCAAACAGACTCCCTGATCTGCTGTTTGCCTCTGTAGGACACACTGGTGTCCACAAACACGGACAGAAGAATGTCTCAGAGATAAACCGCCAGAGCGACCCTGGGTTGTTTTCTTTAGGACCCGGTTTGGTGTCACTCGGCATCAGCGTACGACTCAGGGAGGAGAAGGTGTGGTGTAAAGTTTGATGCTCGAGGTTGGATATCAAGTGATTTGGGTGATAAATTTGACATTTTATGTTTTATGGAGTGGCTTTACACCAGACGCTTTAGACAATCCGTTTGCGCACCGAACAATAATCTGGTAGCAACGTTAGCCATGGAGTTCCAGGACCAAGCTGAAAAACGTATATTTCTGGCTAGAATGTTCTTCGAAACATGAATGCGCAATATAAATCCATGTGCAGTATTCTAAACATCTCGAATTTTACCTTCTTTAGGTGCATGAATCTTCTGTTGCGCCACATCTTCCGTCTTCTTCTTCTGCTGGAAGATGGCGGGAAGCTGCGGCCTCGTCCTAATCGATATGGATCCAGGTTTGACCCCAGATATGCGTCTGCGTTTGATGATGTCATCGTCCGGGGCAGCGGGCTGACATGTGCCTGATGTGTCTGCACTGGGTTTCGTTTTTCCTTCAGCGACTTTGGCGTCATCATTCGACTCCTTTCCCTCGTATTTTGCGAGCTTCTCTCTCACCTTGCTCGGTTGCGTTGTTGCCGGCTCATTTTTAGGCTTCACGTTTTTTGGCTTTGTCCCGTTTTCCACTTCGATCAGTGGCTCGTTTTCCACGTTTGGTGCTCCGTGCTTCTTTTTCTTCTTGCCCTGAGACCTGGATGTGACCTTCTCTGTTATTACAACAGTCTCGATCACGGTCACTGCGCTTTCCTCTGCACCTCCAGACGCTTCAGCGTGGGATTCTGGTCTCACGTTCTCCCGTGTCTTGCTTTGACACCCAAGCTGTTGGTTGTTGCTCGTTTTGTCCTTGTGTTTACTGGAGCGTGTCTTGTTCTCAGACGAACCTTTTGGAGTTTTATGAGGCATCTTGCTGTTTCTTTCACAGCTCTGTTCCGCGTCGCAGCTTACTTGTTTTATAGCTGACCAACTCTCCGGGTGGTTCTTAAAGCTCAGAATGTCATCCACGTCTAAAGTCACGTATGCGACGTGCTTTTCCTCACAGATCATTAACCGCTCCCCTGTGTGTGAGATCAGCCTCTGATGTTCCAAGGTGACGTCATCGGCCTCTGTGTTGTACGTCGGGTCTTCATAAATCAATGCAGATGGATCCTGATCACGGGTTTTCTTCGAGATGTCCCAAAACTGGTTGTCCGATGACTCGCTGGTGGGTTTTCCGCTGGTTCTTGGTCTCAGATCTGGTCCAATCTCATCGTTGATCCCTCCAAGCGAAGGCTTTAAGGATGTCCTGGATTCACCTGGATCCTCTTTCAAATGGAGGAATGACGTCCCGATAGTGATTGGAGTCTGCGGCATAATAAGATCCACTTCTCCTGTGTTAGGCAGCGCACACGACTCGCTGTCCTGAACGTGCCTCGTGTCACACCAGTCCGCTCCTCGGATATGCGCCAGGTGCTCGGCCTCGTAGCCGTCCAGGAGAGGAACCTCAGACTCCGGCGTGACGGGGTAACACGAGAAGCTCAAGGCACCATGATTCCTTTCACCTTCCTCCTCGAAGGCTGTAGCTTCAATTACCTCCCAGAGTGCACTGCTCTCCTGCGGGAGGAAAAGAACCTTCTGTGAAAGGTCAGCCCTAAGGAAGGTCGCTCGTTCATGGAAAAGAACGTGACATTTCTCGTAGAGATGGAAATAGTTCACAGAACGACAGATCCTTGCACCTGATCCGGTCTCTCCTTCATGGACAATTTAAAATGCAGTAAACCATACACGTGTCCATACCTCCTCACTTAACTTCACTTGATCCCTCTGCTTTCTGTCCTTCCTGCATTCTTGCTCGCTCCAGCAAGGCACAAGCTGCCGTCCAAGGCATGGTTCATTACTATTATGGGGACCTGAGGAGCTACGCAACATTCCGAGCCGAGCCAATAGCAGCGCTCGGATTCACTCCTGACTTTTCCTCGGGGTCGTGTTTCAGTTTTCAGCTGTGCTCTATCGCTCAGTTTCCTCTGACACACCCCTGACTGCCCTCTCAGCCATCTCTGTGCCTTTCTCCTCTTCTGTTTAACTGCGCGTGTGTGTGTGTGTGTGTGTGTACTTATCTAGTGCCCTCTGTAATTAGACCTCATTTGTGTTTATCTGTTTTTAACCTTCTTCTTTGGTCTCAGAAGTCGCTGTCACTACAGTGTGTATATTTATATGCAGGGGGGGGTGAAAGTGTGTGTGATTGCTTGTTGCATTATTTATCCTTTTTTTTATTCACTAACGTCATTAGGTATGACGTTGTCTTGTTTACAAACAGTCTTTCCCTCACCAGACGCTCTCTTTTTCCTCTCACGCTAAGTAAATAAAGCAAAAAAAAAAAAAATAATAATAATAAAATAAAATACAAGGGAGAATCAGCAAGTAAAGGAAATTTGTAAATTACCCGGAGAGTAAAAGACAATGCATGGAGTGGAGACATTCGTGTTCTCCGGCGAAGAAGAACTTCAAAAGTCAGCGCTAACCCAAGAAAATCATCTTAACGTTCTTTTGGATCATGAAGGTTCCTAGTCTGGTGCCTTTCTAAGCGCACGGACAAACACTGAACAGTGTAAATTCCTGTGCTTTGCTGCGAAATGAACTTCAACCTGCAATTCACAGCAAAAGAAGAGGAACGCTGTCCAAAACAGTCTCGCTGCACCGGGACAATTCACATCCTCATACAGCAGCAGGGACAGTAGGGACAGCGCAAGTAAAAGCATTGGAGTGTAGGGGAGTAAAAGTCCTAAGTTTCCGAAAAAATAATACTTATCTAAAGTACAGATACTTAAAAATGTGCTTAAGTAGGTCATTACTGTCCATCTCTGCTGTATACTATAATATGCAAACACTACATGTACTGTATATACTAGCAGTAATAATACGATGTACCGTGTGTGTTTTTTTCTGGCAAACAAATGAACTTCACCCTCAGCTAAAACAAATGATGCTCAGCTCTGGATCTGATCTTGTCTTTAAACATTACAGGTCAGTTCACACATGGAATTTCAAAAGCGAAATGGGTTTTTGTGATATTTTACTGCAGCTGCGATTCCCCTCACTGACAGCAGAGGGTACTAAAAATGACAAGCTCATGTTGTTTTAAGTCTGAACAGGAATAACCCTTTTAACTACTCAAACAAACCCAAGCTGTATATTATATTCTATAGAGTAAAATTAGCTCACCTTGGTTACACAGGTACACTTGTTTTCCAGTCTTTCTTCGGTGCGATCATTCCGAGACTCTTCTGCTTCTTCCTGTAAACCTGACCGTCTCTCTCCGGTCATGTCTTCTGATAAATCCTGAGTCCTGGTCATATCTAAATTAGTGTAAAAGCTATTTTCTTTCTCCGTCTTGTGTAGGAAAGACAGGTCTTTTTGAGACCCAGTGGAGTCTTTTATCAGCATCGAACCCTCAGAATCCCCATCTCCTACATCTAATGTGTCTTCCAGGCTCCTGGCCTTCTCCTTGGAAATGTCCTGGATGGGCATGGAGAACTGACTCCGAGACTCAGGACTTCTCATATTGGGATGATCTTCTGGAAGGATACTAACAGACTGGATCCAGTCTGATAAAGCACTAGCCCAGCTGTCAGAAGATGACCACCTCTCAATGGTAGGCAGCTCCAAGGAATCAATCTTAGCTCCCACATTTGAGGTTCTTGTGTTATCTGAAGATACCTGGGTGGCACAGGAAGCTGGAAGACATCTCCACTCATCCAAAGCATCAACCCACAACTCGTTAGACATGTCACGTCTGTGCTCATGTGTCACCTCTAAGTGATCTACGTTAATCCCTGGAAGAAAATTAAAAACAGCAGATCTCGAGACTTCGAATGAAGCGCTTCACTAAAGCTGTAAATGTTCTGAGCTTTTTTTTTTTTACAGACACAATTTAACTACAGAATTTTGCCGATTTTTATTTAATACGTATAAAAGAAAATCAACCCTGCAGTACGCACTAGGCAAATGAGAACTATGCTAGCAAGCTAGCACGCTTCTCATATATCTTTTAAGCATTTAATGTAAAGGTGGAGTCAGAGCAAAAATGGCAGGAATGTCAACATTTTCCTAAAAAAATGAGGAATGTGTTGGAAAATTACTAAATAAAAATATTTCCGATGACTAAAATTCCTGCACCAATACTCCTATGGAACTCGAAAACGTAAAGCTCGTAGGAAGTTTTGGTTTCAGCCATCAAAAATGCAACGAGACTTCATGTCAACATTTCCTGTAGAAATGGTAAAGGCACCTTCATGTTTGAATACAGCATTTTAAATAGATTTACTTGAAAAAGGAATCCAATTTTGTACTAAATTGTCCTGTATTGAATCAAACATAGCTTTCATATATTAGATCATGTTTTATTTATCTTGGATATTAAAAAGAGTGTGAAAGTGATCTGGTGTGTCTCACCTTCCTCAGTCTTAGCTGGGATTAGGATTGGTGTATGAGGGAAGCTGGGGATCGGGAGCAGGCGTCCGTCAGGGTTATTTTCAGTCGTGTGGTCCAACGTCATGTTTGGACCAAGCTGTCCTAAAATACAAGACGCTGATTCCATGTCTGCTTTTACATTTACAGTAAGAGACTTAGACATCTGGGTCACATCATTCTCCACCAAATTGGCAGCTGAGTCAGTCAAAATGTCTGACATTGCATTATTGTCATTGCCCTCTTGGGTGTTATTATTACTGAGCGCTGCTGAATACAGTGGGAACGGTTGCTGTAATAGGCCTGAAGCATCACCTAAAATGCCACCAAATTCCGAGTTCATGCTCTGGACAGTGTCTTCTAAAATCCCACCAATTTCTGAGTGGGCTTTAAAAGTGTGCTTTAAAATGCTGCCAGCTTCTGAGTCAGAATGGTGAGCTGTCTTCACTACAAAGTCATGTATTTCAGAACCAAAATGATGGACGTTCTCCTGCGAAGTGCTACTGATTTCACAAATACCATGCACGGTCTCTCTAGCTATACCCTTTATTTGAGGGTCAACGTGCTGGACAGCTTCATCCATGAAATAATTTCTCTGTGTGTCAGCGGTATAAACAGTCCTGCTAATCCAGGCAGGATGGATTTCAACGTTTGGTATGTCATCTATTGTGGTGGACTCGCTGTTGGGGTCCAGCGACGGTGACTCATCCTGGGATTGTGTATTTGGAGGTTCGGTATTTCCACCCTTTTGGCATTGCTTATTGTCAGGTACTTCAGTCTCTTGATTCTTTGATGTCATATGGTCATTAGGATTCATATTGGCATTCTGATGACCTTTGGGAAGAATGCTGGATTTATTTCCATCAGCTTCAGCATCCTGAGATGTCGCATTCTCAGGCAGGTCCATGATGCCTTCATTACCATCTGTTCCTTTTGACATGCTCTTGTTAGTTAAATAGTTGTAGGCAGTGACTTTGCCTTGATATCTTGTCCTCTCATACTCTTCTGGCTGAAAATGGGGGCACCAGCGATCCTGACTACACCTGCTTCCTCTCTGCTATATATGTTCCTCTCTGACAAAAGATCCTGAACATGAGGCTGGGCGCAAGCCTGATCTAAATGTTTCCACTTTTGGTCTCCTTTTGAATCATTTCTGAAATTGTTTTTCTGCACTTTGACTGTTGAAGTATCAAAAATGTTTTGTTTTGTTTTTTTCAGCAAAGTCAGAAAGTGAGTCAACCGAACCCGATGTCATTTCCTTGCTGATCCTCTCTGTGTATTCATCTCCTAAGGGGAACAGGAAGCGGTGAGAATACAAAAAACAACAACACCAGATTAGATGTGTACTGTGTTCTGTTGCATTCTGAAATACCAATGATTCGGTGCCTTGGCTCATCTCATTAGATTTTATAGCAGTTGTAAGGTTTGTTAGTTTTTAAATCCACAAATGACTCTATCTTTATCTTCCTGAAGAGAAAAACAAAGGAAGCACTGACATGGGTTAATGGAGCAGAGAATATAAAAACAAAAATTCCAGATTAGATAACACAACGACAAAGCACAAAACATTACCCCCATCATCGCCTAGTGTGGAGAAATAAACGCTCGAGTTTAGGGACTATGAAATAATCTCAGTTGCACCAAATAGTATTGTTTTAACCCTGGAAAACCCAGACTACCTTCTCATAACAGGAAAAATATTTCCTTTGGCAAAAATGATGACACAGACCCAGGGAACCCAAAAGCAAGAACAACCCTAACCCTAACAACCCTTACCCAACCTTAACCCTAACCATAACAACCCTTACCAAACCCTAACCCTAACCATAACCCAGGGATCCCCAAAACAGATGCTTTTTAAAATGAACCCTTTCCTACTACATGTTATGAAATAGTCCTGAAGAGACGTCCTGGGATGTCCACAAATGTCCTCCAACCAATGAGTGGGTTGGATATAAGAGTGAAATAAAAGTTAGGGTTAAATTTGACCCCAGGGGTGCTCCAGGGTTAATGTAGCCTTAGATTATAATTTAAATCTTACACTTAGTGCATCTGCTGTAAACAAAACTACTTCTGATTCATCAGTTTTTGAGCACGATCTGTGAGCTGTGTTCACTACAAAGTCATGATATAGATACCTTAGCTAAGATATGGGCATTTACCGTCGTTTATACTATTTGCTATTTCCGGTCGAAAATGCTCATTTGTGCTAGCACCGTGTTCTGGTAGTGAAACTTCTCTGACTCTTCCTGCAATTGTGTATTAAACTGACTGAAATGTTGAACAAGCCTGGTGTTCTGGTGTATAAGTTTCAGCACCATCGCATGGGAAATAAGATGGATCTTATAGTTTAGAAAATAAAGAGTATTAATTAGCCTTAAATGCTAGGACGTCGTTTCTTTCTTCATATTAGAAAATATATAATAATGAATTATAATACAGCGTCCCAAGACTCTGTTCGTGACCCGAATCAGTGTTTCCCACTAAAATGAATGTAAATCCAATGAATGTGTTTCAGCCTCAAAACATGTTTTTAAAGTGTATTATGGGTTTATGTGTGG
>JAQMCW010000011.1:19799550-19811945 GCA_030068335.1 Chrysichthys cranchii
TGATTTTAGCATAAGGCTGCAACATTACAAATGGTGAAAAACTGAAAGGGGTCTGAATACTTTCTGAATGCACTGTACATCTCTACTAGCAGGAATGCTACCAACACCAAGTTTCAGTTAAAGCTAATAAGAAAATAAGCTGCAGCGTGTCATGTTTCCAAGGAACCGCAAAGCTGTTTGAACTCCTCTGTCCTGAAGATGTCAGAAAACTCAACGTTACAGCTTTATCTATGATGTTACAAAGCACTGACACTGGAGACTCCTTCCATAAATGTTACACAGACGTACAGACTTCACCAGATCAACAATGACACGGCACACGTGACCCATGACCACAGAAACTTTAAGGAATCAGAACAAGCGCGTTAATATAAACCTGTGATGTGCAGCTGTGCCTGCTGTTAGAGAAAATTAACAAACTTCTGACCAATCAGAATGCAGAAATCAACCACACTTGTGAAAAATGTAATCGAAAGTGTTTTAGGGGTAATGTCCAGATGTCTAACTTTGGCAGAATTAAAGAGTTAAAGCTAAATCGACTCACCAGGTGGTTCACCAGGTCCCTCTGGAGCAGCACTCTGCACAGAGAAATGGGAAAAAATGAAACATTAGGAACTCTTTCAGTTGCCGTATTTAAGACATTAAAATATTAGGCCTAGTCATAACTATAGAGGAACAGAGGATTCAGTCCAGAAAGTTTCTGTGAAGCAACACATGAATGAACTCTTCAGAGCAGCCTTCCATTTGCTATCTTCTATTTTGTCTGGGAGATACACAACACGTCCTTACGTTCTGAGTTAAAGGACAATGTTCTCTACGTCCGAGTTGGCGTGAACATTCCTCCTGCTGTCCCCTGTCGGTTTCGTTTTCTCTGTTCTCAGTCTCTCGCTCCTCTGAGACAGGAACCAATGCATCGTGGAGGACCTGAGAGAAGACCTGATCTCCACCTGGACCTCCCACATTAGTGGTGGCATTTTCAACAGCACTGAAGAAGAAGAGAAGAAGAGAAGAGATCTCAACAATAAAACTTGATTATTTCTGTTATCATCTTTCCTGCAGTGTGCGTTACTGCTCACGATGCTGGTGAGAGCTCAGGACTCACTTGATTGGTTCAGAGAGTGATCCTGAGGTTGCAGGAGGTGGGAGAGGATCAGTCACAAGCTCCGACCCTTCTGCGTGAGAGGGCGGGACTTCGGTGAGAGAGAGAATAAACACCGTCTCATCAGAGGTTGAAGATTCACACACAGATCTAGGATGTTCCTCCGGATCAGCATCAGGAATCACCTGAATATCATACAGAATATGCGAAGGTGCTAGGGTATAGATACTAATCGCAACGACAAGTGTTGAATTCCATTTCTCCTGCAAAGTCAAATCAGTGTTTTACCATAACAGAGTCATGTGAAGTGTCTCCTCCCGCCTCTGGGATGACGTTGGCGCCCTCCTCTGGCCGCTGAATGTCAGTAAAGGTCTTTGCAGCAGCTTGTTTCTCATCAGGAACTGTAAAGGACAAAAAATTAGAGGGAATATTTACTTACACACCACACTTCATTACACTTGACTGCACACTTGTACCTCATCGTTCAGGGTTTAGGTGTTCAGAGACTAAAGCTCGTCTTTCTGTACAAAGCACTGAACAACGGACCTGTGCAAGCGTGAGCAACTCCTTACTTTAAATATTAATATCTGGGAGCAGTTCCTCATAACAGTTAGTTTCCTCACCTGCCGGATGGTTCTGCTGGACCTGTGTGAGGGTGTGTGTGGTTCTGACACTCCGCATCAGGTTTGGTTTGGGTTTGGGTCCTCGGCATCTTCTGACCAGGTGAGAGGGTTTCACAGAGCACTCAGAACCTGAAGAACGTGACTGAGACTCACTGCTAGACACACACACACACACACACACACACACACACACACACACACACACACACACTAATATTATTATTTTTAACCTGAAAATAATGAAAAAATTATCCAAGGTTCGACATTATGCTGGTCACATCACAAATTTAACTTTCACTAGATAATGAAGATATGTGGAGAGAAGTGTTGAAATGTAACTTTTTTTTTTTTTAGCTTATAATAATTTATTTTTATTAATGTATTTATTAAGTGCTAGTATCAGAGGTCTAAACTTTATAAAATTCGTTTAAGGATTTAATACATTTCTGGGGAACTAACTCAAGTAGGCACGTTGGTACTATTGTGTCACAAAATATAACAGCCAACCAGATTCCAGTATGCAAATGCTGACCATGTTTACCAGGGGGAAGAGGGCGGGGCATGTGGGTTTGAGGGTGTGTCTTAAATGCATGTGAACTGAGAGATCATTTCTTAATAAGAGTCAAATTATAGGAGCTTCTCTAAGTTTTGTGGTGACTTTCTCGTGGAAACGTAGTAAAAATAGTAAAAATATACAGGGAATCCTTGATTTAGGGCGAAGTTCCGTTCCTACGGCTTGACGTAAACACGATTTTCGCCATTAGTCGGATCTCACACACTGTACAACACTGTATAATGTTAAAACAGCCTAATACAGCACCTAATACAGCACCCGGATCTCCAACTAGGTAACGAAAAGAAAAAGAAAAACAATCGTGTTGATTGGCTGACGTGGCGGAGGACTTGGTTATGATTGGCCCGTACGTTTGTGCTCAGGGTTTGTATGAACTCTGTCGGGTTTGGTCAAGAGGTTGACCCTGAGCGCCGCTTTCATTTAAATATCAACGGCGAATGTAAACAAAGCCTCTATCTAAGACTTTCTTAATAAATGTATGGGAGACGGCGACCGACGTAACCACGAAACGCCGTAGGTCGATGACGCCGTAAACGGAGAACTCCCTGTAATGCACTTTAAATTACTGATCAGTTTTACAATTTAAATCCATAATGAAATAAAATAAAACAAAGATCTTCTCTAATGTACCTGTGCGTTTCCAGCGTTCCTTCTTTTCTCTCATCCTCTATGCATGTTTTTCTTCCTGGAGCTCCATCCTCTAGATTTTTCTCTGGTGACAGGACAGGGCTACATCCTTCGGCTGTGTCGTTTTCTCTTTCTTCACAAATTTCTGACTTCTGTTCCTCAGGTTCCGGCTGAGAGGGCGCCTCAAGAATGAAGTCTTTCACTGCTGATATTTGTAGTGTTTTTGCTTCTATATCAGCCTTCACTGGAGCACTGAGCGGTTCTACAGAAGTGCTGACTGCTTCTGAAGGTTCCCTTTGCGAGGTTCTAGAGGCTCTGCTCAAGTTGGGTTTGGGTTTGGGCAGGCGGTTCCTCCGTGTCTTTGAAGCTGCTGCTTCTGGCAGGATGATGCTTGAGGTCTCTGGGTGGATCTCTTTAGACAAAACTTTACTTTCCTGAGAGCTAACCGGCTCTGGCGTAGGGGCGGAGTCCTGCAGAGGAGTTAGCGCTAAGGTTTTGTCTTCAATACTGACGGTGCTAACTTGATCAGTTCCTGAAGTTATTCTAGGAGAAGGGTCAGATGTCACCAAGTCACAGGTTTCAATGCAGGTCTTGGTCTGGTCCATTGTTCCCACTAGCTCCTCATGGACTTGGCTCGATGATTCTTCAACAATGATGACATCACCTGGGGGGGAAGCGGCCATTGTTGTCATTAGTTTTAACAGATAAAAATGAGCTCATGTATCACGTCATTATGCAAATCTAATCAAATACACAATCAACAATAAGACATATTTAAGATGCGTTTAGTGCATCTAAATTTAGTTTTCTAAATATAATCCTCTAATGTGATAATATTCAGTACATTTTAAAAAGGCATCTGATTAAGGAACGAGAGGCCACACCCCCTTTAATGTAAAGCACTACTGAGCCACTGTTTATGCATTTCAGGACCACAGAAACTCTTCATCACTGTGACTGATAAACAACAGAGGCCACGCCTACTTAACATAACGCCTTCTGCCATTAGGACTAATAAACCCAGAGGCCACGCCTACTTAACATAACGCCTTCTGATATTAGGACTAATAAATCCAGAGGCCACGCCTACTTAATATGATGCCTTCTGCCATTAGGACTAATAAATCCAGAGGCCGCGCCTACTTAATATGATGCCTTCTGCCACTTGACCTAATAAGCACAGAGGCCACGCCCCATTTGCTGGGTCTATAGCACATTGTGTCTGAATGAGACTTTTCAAGGCCAGGTGATTAAAGCGTTCTTGCCTGTACCGGATGGTTCTCCAGTTTGGGTCACGTGAGCAGAATGCCCGATGGTCAGCAGAGTCCTGGCTGCTTCTTCAGACACTGAGAATCAAAATATGTCTTTAGGTCTCGGACTGAAATAGAATGAACAGTTGAAGCTTTATACATTAAAAACACCCCTGAACTTCAGATTACCTTCCATGTGGTCCGGCGTCAGGAAGTCAATCACATCCTAGAAGATTAAACATGAAGGAAATATGGGCAATTAGTGCAATCACCAACAACAGAAAGAAATAATTTAGCAAACAAGCAAAGTAGCGCTCTGTCTTTTCACACGTGTAACATGCCCACACGTGTGCGTCTACCAAGGTTTTCTGCGACTCTGAACAGATCAGATTTTAAAATAAAATCTATCTGGTTTACACTCTGAAACCATTTTTATTATACTTGGTTTGTTTAAACAAACATCGCTCATGATTGCTTTCATTTTCAGACACTTACAACGAGCAGGTCGAGCTGATGCTCGCAGGGCACAGAGCCCACGGGGGCCAGCGCCCTCTCACAGGACGACTCGGGGCAAAGGGCATTCTGGGAAATTCCCAGGACATCAGGAACGTTTACTGAGATATCCAGCTGATGGGCCATGCAGAGGAGAGGAGGAGAGTGATGGGCAAAGCATGCATTCAAAAATATGCGTGATGACAACACAAATATGTATGAGGGAAGAAGTTTAAAATGATCCACTTTATGAATTCAAACAGTGATTAATAGGCATGTGCTGATATTCTGAGGATGAGGAAAAGAATTGTTCGTGCTAGTCAGCCTAATAATATAATAATTAAGCTTAAAAATGCTAAACAATTATCTGCACATGCCTACTTTCCCCAATCGTTTAGCAAAAGGAAACAAAATGTAAATATGAGGTATGAATATGCATGGAATGGCATGGCAAAAAGGATTACAGATTAATTGACCGACCGAAACCCTCCTCACACACACACGCGCGCGCATGCACGCACCTCCTCCATGGTTTCCTCCACCTCAGATTGGACCGCCGTCACGGAGCGCAGCCCCATTGGCACAAAGGCCTGGTTTTCCTCCTCTGCGCTAACGGAATAGTTTTCTTCGCCCTGATTTGTACCATATTCTTCCTCTTCATCCTCTTCTTCCTCAGTAACTGAGGCACGCAAGGTCAGCAGTTTGGATTTGCCCCTGCGTAGTTCACGCCACCTGCCCCGTTTAGCCTGAGAGCCCCGAGGCCGAGCACCAGGCGGAAGAGGGAGAGGTGGGAACAGCTCCTCTTCCTCATCATCCTCTTCATCTGCTGCTGCACGGATCATGTGCTGCGAGAGTTTAGGGATCCGGCCTGACCTGACAACGTTCCCAGCACAGGAACGGGAAAAGTTCCATTTTTAGTCACCTGGTAAAACGGACTCGATCACATATTTGTCACACTGTTGCACTGTGGGTAATGTACCTCGTTGGTTTGTTGAGAATGTTCTCCTGAATGGCAGTCAGATCAGGCTCCTCCTCGTTCTCCGAGTCACGCAAACAACAGGAAGTGACATCAGAAGTGTGCCTCTTCTTCTCTTGCACCAAGGCTGTAGAATTCTGAATTGTGTGTGGGTTCAAAATAAATAAATAATCATTGTTTAAAACTCTGATATCCATTCATTCATTCATTCATTCATCAAGCAATTTACCCATCCATCCATCCACTAATCTATCCACCCACCCATTAATAGAAAAATATATACACATCCATCCATCCACCCACCCACCTATCCTTCCATAGTTCTATCCACACTTCTATCCATTGGCCCATCTATCCATCTTCCCATATATCCAAATATCCATCCATCCATCATACCTTTTCACTGGTCCACCAATCAATCAATCTTCACATCCATCCATCTATCCACCCATCATCCAGTTTGTTCATCAACCCATTCACCCATCCATCCAGCAATGTACTCATCCCTCCATCCACACATCCTCCCGCCCACTGGTCTGTCCAACTGTCCAAAATTAACTGAATTATTGGTATTCCAACCCGCCTACGATCATAATTAAACTTCAGATATTGCAGTGTACCATGGTGCTCTCCTCCCTGGCTGAGGTGTGAGTGTCCTGAGCTCTTCTCTGCCCCGCGGGACGTCTGTTCCTACACCTGCGGCCCGGTTTCACACCGACGCTCTCGCTCTCTGCTTCCAACCTGAACACAGCCACATCAACATCACCACCAGCCACAGCACAGCTGTTAGAAACGCTGTCAAAATAAAGCGTTCATTGGTGTGCACGACAGGTATGAGCATTCTTACTCATTAACAGATGACGACTCCTCATTAGTGCTTTCCTCAGCCTCTTCTTCAGCTTCCTGTTCCGCTACGAAGCACCAAACACACGTTTCAAACTCAGCTCACTGATCATCAATTTTGCTTGCGAAAGTTTTTACAAATATTTCAATCCTAATGAAGTTTTGCAGACGAGTGAATCAATGAATAATCAACATTATCGGTCAGCTTGCATCCGAACGCCTCCTCGAGGGGGGCTTCACCAGGCTGGCTGCTAGCACTCGGACCTCGAGGTTAGCCCCTAAATGCTTATCGTCCTGGTGATATTTCTGTGGAGCCCTCAAAGGGACAGGGGCGATCAAAAAACATCCTGTTCAGCTTCTCATGTGCACCAGAGACATTCCCGTGTGCACGAGAATGTGAAATCATGGATCTCTGTACCTTAAAACAGCTTCATCTGGGTGTTTTGTACATGTAAATGTTCCCTTCACTGGGCCAAGCAGCGTGCGCTCGTCTACCTCCTTCATTTTACAAATCCACTATGGGCAGAACGGCACTGGGGTCAAAGGTCACCTTGGAACGCAATTAATCCGAGGTCATTTTTTAACGCGTTACTTTTCTGTGATTAATTCGTCAAAATGAACGTGTTGTTTTGACCGCACTAATTAAAACGCTAGAATAATGAATATTATATTCTATAATATCTATATTATATTATATATAATATAGCTCAGGACGATGCTATAAACTATCCCCAGACTCTCACACCTGATCGGTTTACATGTTGACTTTTCTTCTGCTGTGCTCTTGCTCTCTTGGTCTTCGGGGCAACGCTGCTCCCTCCATCATTACACACATTCTCGTTCTCCTTCTCTCCCTCCATGGCGTCGCTGCTCGAGCTCTCGTCCTCCTCCGAGTTCGAAGAATAGATCTTCCTCTTTCGCTCTGTAGTGAGACAGAAGGACTCTAAGAACAAACTCGAGAAAGTATATAGCGGGCAAGGAGGAGGGAAAAACGGGAGAAAAGCATCCAACTCGCCTCCTGGTGTCCGACGGGGAATCCTGGCGTGTTTCTTATTCTTGCGTTTCTCTTCCTCGACTTTGAGGATCTGCTCCAGCAGCTTGTTGAAGAAATCGATGTCCAAGCGTCGTTTCTCCCCTGAAATCAAACAGGCTTTTATTATTATTATTATTATTATTATTGCAATAATTGCACATCACAGTATTTCAGAGTTTCCTTTAAAGTCACATCAAGATAAATTTCCAAGAAAACTTTGCTGACAGTAGACCTGGAATTATCTGGAATTATTGAGAAAGCTCATGTTTGGGAACAGAGTCATCCTACAACATTCCGATGTCTCTGAAGCATCAGATTTAAAACTTTAACACAGTAAAGTGGGAAATGGAAGAACAGCCAAACGTGAACAAGGAAGAAAAACAGAAATACCATGATGAGCTATTTATGAGCGAATCCACAGCCAGGAGATGCAGATGATAAAGAAAGGTATTTGCACTTACTGAATGCTTTATCTATTCTCCAGGAGTTTGCTTTTTCCTCCTTTTTAAACTTGTTCTGAAAGAGGAAATGGATAATAAATTATACAGAACCACTTACATCAGGTGAACCATCTGATAACAAACCTGTTATGCAACATTAATGCTAACTATAAATAGGGAAAATGCATGCATTGCTCTTTAATTATTCAAAAGAAATGTAATAGTTGGTAAATTGATTTTGGTACAAGTGGAGTAAAACACTTAGGGATGTTCTGGAACAGGAAAATAATCTGATCCAGCGTGGCGATAGTAACACCGCCCTGCTGTTGAGTGTTTTATTCCTTTAAATCTTGTGCTTATTTACACGTATTAACAGCTTTCAGGTCCTTTTTTCCACTGCTCTTAACAGAAAACCGTCAGATCTCGCTGCCTGCTCGATTCCCCATCAGGCTCTCGCTTAACCCTTTATACAGCACTGACTGAAATACTTGGAAATTCAAAATTTTACCCCAAGAGTGTTATTGGAGGACATTACAAGACTTTATATTACAAAAAAATCTTAGGTTGAAAATCAAGGTCAACAGAGTTACCATATATGGCCAGTGTAGGGTCAAGTTTTTCCCAAAAACTGTATAAATAAAAACTTTTTAATAAAATAATAATAAAAAACACACATGTAAACTTAAAGGAACATTTATTTAGGCTGGGAGAAATCCATGTGGTCCTAGGACCCCACAGAGAGGCATGGCGGGCATTCTGGATGTACTGAAGTTACCGAATATGATTCTTCACACGATAAGGGGTTAATTAAGTAAAAGTGGCCATTTAAAGTAAATAAAGAGGCAAAGGTGACTCAGTCAAGGGGACACTAAACAATTTGGGTGCAATAGAAACACGACTGGACCTGAAAATAAAAATAAACACCTAAAATCATTTCATAACTGCACAGGACACCCCCCCCACACACACACAACGTAAAGAACTACAACATGGACCTGATATACACCGTGCCATCAGAGAATTCTGCAAAACAAAATGGAGGAAAAAAAAAAAAAAAAAAAACAAAAAACAAACCCAGAATTGCAAAAGAAGTAGCATGAAATACGCGATGAAATTTAACACCAAAACCTACGCCATTTAAGATCTAGTACGTAAAATCATAATGTTTATAAAACTTTTTAAGGCCTTAAATTCCGATCTTTATTCATACATTTTAAGACTTCTTGTGACTTTTTAAGACTCCGCAAAAACCCTGTTAATCCTCCACCAAGATTTTATTGATACCTTAATCTCAATTCGAGCTCGATGAGGAAACAGCTGTCCGATCATGGAGAAGTCCGTCCCCACCATGCTGATAGCCAAGAAGAACATGTCCGTCTCTGGAAAAACACAACCAACACGCACACGCAAAGAGAGAACATGACCTGACTATAGATGTCCTGCATGATAAACCTCGTCGGGGGATGTTTCTGTTCACACCTCGGTTGGACCAGGGTTTAGTGTAAGTGCCTTTCCTAAAGCTGGAGTAGGTGGTGGTGGAACCGCGCTCGAATATCGGATCCCTCTCCTCCACCGGATTCGGTCCCTTCATCCTCTGCACCTGGACGGTTAAACTACACAAACCCAAAACACACAAAGTGCATCGATTATGCTCTCGTGACGTCTTCTTCAGGACAGAGGGGTGTTTCTTTAAGACAGAGAATAAAGACAGGCTGGCGAGCGAATGAGTGCTCCGAGCTGCTCTAACACAAGTGAGAATGGTTTCTCAGACGTTCCACGACATTAACACTAACTACAAATGCATGTAAAAGTTCGCCAAAAATTGCAGCTATTGAGAGACTGCTGGAGGAATAACACACGTTGGGGAGGGGTCAGCGTACCTCACAGTTTCATCACATCACCCCTATTGTTGATTATTTTCCTGGAACAGCTTCACACGCTGTGTTTTATTCTCTGTAACCTCTCACCTTTCCTCGTCTATGATGAGAGATCCGTCCTCGGCCACCTTTACTCTCGGAGCCAGCATGGGTTCTTCCTCCTCTCCTCCTCGCTCTTCCACCTCGTCTTCTGCTGCATTCTCTTCTGGCGCTGACTGGACAGCTGGACTAGAGAAGAAAATGTTCAACTCAAGATTTGGATTTATATTCAGACATTTGCTTTGATATCAGACGAATCTTTGGTCCTCAATCACTGAGCTTGGACTTGAGCGAAAGATATTCGAGCTCGGTAGGAGATATGGCTCAGAATGTCTTACGCTGCTTTCGGGGAAGAAGGAAGATCCGCCTCAGGTCTCTGCTCATCTTCAGAGAACGACCTGCAAAGAACAAGAGCTGGAACTTAAAAGAAAATAAGACAGCCGAGTCAGAAAAAACAAAAAGACAGTGAAGGAGGCATGGCCTGCGTGTCTGTCACAGTGAAGGTGTGGCCTCAGTCTACATCAGACTTAATTAAGAAAGCGCGGCCTCAGTGTACGTCAGTCTTAATTAAGGAGGCGAGGCCTCAGTGTACGTCAGTCTTAATTAAAGAGGCGTGGCCTGTGTGTCTGTCACAGTGAAGAAGGTGTGGCCTCAGTGTACGTCAGTCTTTATTAAGGAGGCGTGGCCTGCGTGACTAACAGTCTTCTATGAAACAGGGGTGGCCTGTGTGTCTGTCAGTCCTGATGAAAGGGGCGTGGCCTCTGTGAGCCGCAGAGCTCTTACTTCATTGGGTTAGAAGCTGGTAGGTAGTAGATGAGCTCTCTCATGGTCATTTTGGTGTGATCTTTTGTTTTTCTATGTTCGTTACTGGCAGTCTGCGGTCTTTGGTGCTTCTCCTTCTTCTGAAAAAAAAAAAAAGAGCACAAAAAGGGGATAGCTTCCTAAAAATTCAATTAAAACGTTCAATTAAAACTTCACTATGAAACAGAACAATAAAAGGATGGATGATGATGATGAGATCTGAATATCAGCCAGATGTCTCAACAAAATCAAATCAGAGACAGAAAGACCGACGAACTCTTACTTTTTCTTTATTCATCTCTTTCTTGAGAAGCTCTCGGAGTTTTTTGGCCCGCGCTAACCTGAGACGGTCCCCCGGGTCGTTCAGCGTCCTCAGGGCCAGGGGTACGTGCTGCTGCACTTTCTTACTTTTGTGGGGACTACCATCCTGGACAACAGATTCGTTCTGCGACTCGGAATCTGGCGCAGCCTCAGAGTGAACTTCTTTGGTGGGGCAAGAAGACTCTGCCACATCCTGATTGGCTGATTGGGGCTCACTTTCATCCAACCTGCTCGTTGATGTCTCAACATTGTTCTGAGTTGCAGTTACCTGTTTGGTTCTCCTTCGCTTTGATTTGCCATCCGATGGGTTAAGTGGGGCAGGGGGCTGCTTTGGGGCAGGTTCTGGGGCAGATAAGGCTTTATCAGGGGTAAGTTCTGTGGTAATTACAGCTTTAGTGGGAAATCTAGAGGTCCTTGAGGTGTTGCGGCTGGATGATGAGGGCAGTTTGGGCACAGGAGATTTGTGAAGTGGTTTGGCGGAGACAGGAAGCGGTTCTGGTGCCGATTCCTGAGTCGATTCGGGTTTATCAGGTGATTCAGAAACATCAGAGGAAATATGGGTGGAGGAAGGGGGCATTTCGTGGGTAGATTCAGATCTAACAGGAGATTTAGGTAGCTTAGAGGAGGTGAGGGTGGAGGCTGGAGTACTTCTGGGTTTGTTAAGGTTGGGCAGGACACTAAAGCGCTTTCTCCTCGTGGATAAAGAGCTGGTGGATGCACTGTGGCCCGCCACGTCCCTGTAAAAATAGATAAGTAAAAAAAAACAACACACACATCTAGAGATGAGAAGACCTAACCTAGATTTACACCTACAAAAAAAGTCTAAAAACATAGATGCTTCCCCAGTAAAAGCCCATCAAACCTCTAAAAAAATAACTTTATTAATTAGGCTAAAAAAACGTCACGGCATTATGTGACGAACGTAAAAATAGACTTGAATGATGACATCATGTAATTATCATGCCTTTACGCGGATTTATGTAATATGATAAATGAGTGTGTGTGAAACAGAGCTACAGCATTTACAGTAATGAGTAATAACTCATCAGTTACTCACGTTGAGGTCGCACTCAGCTCCGACATGCTGGTCACATCACCACTCTGGCTTTCTACGTTATCGTTTGTCTCCGTGGCCGTGACAGTAGAAGCAACTTTGACCTCAGTGACGACTTCCTGACCTCCATCTTTGACCCCTGCATCATTATTGAGGTCAGCAGGAATCTCGTCCGGCCGAGGAGTTTCTCGAGATGTTGCTGCAGCTCGGCCCGTGGACCTCACGTTGGGCCGCACGCTAATCCTCGACCTGCGGATCATCCTTACCTGCTGGAAGAACAAATACAAATAAATCATAAAACTTCTTTTAAAAAAAAAAAATGGGGGGGGGGGGGGGGGGGCTAAAT
>JAQMCW010000011.1:20157169-20176689 GCA_030068335.1 Chrysichthys cranchii
CAGATATGTAGACAATTCTAAAGGGTTCACAAACTTTCAAGCACCACTGTGTGTGTGTGTATATATAAACATATATATATATATATATATATATATATATAAAACAGTTTTTTAATTCCTTTTGATTTACATTTTCAATTTTTCAGAATCTATTTTGAATATATGCTATTTTAAATGAAAAATCATTTAAATAATAATATATATCCTGCAGTACATTTGAAATATATTACAGTAATAAGTAAATGAACTGGTGACTAATCATGTTCTCAATTTCTAGGTTAATGTATAACATGTTTCTTTCTCTCTCTCTTTCTCTCTCTCTCAGTCAAACCCACTGTGATCCACACAGACATGTTTGTTAATAGCATCGGCCCTGTAAACGCCATCAACATGGTAAGTGATTTCCCTGAGGTGGTAAAAAAAAAACTCCAACACTGTAATCTTGGTGCCAATTAAAGTGTGGTTAACATTTCCCGTCTTCCTCTCAGGGGGAATTAGCTTTACATTCAATTAAGTTAGCCATTGTGCTTTGATGTTGGCGTTTTTATACTGTACACAGCCAGGCAATCGGCAGTGAAGCTCCATCAGGATCAGCGTGCCGGCTCTGTAGCCGTGTGAGGAACAGGAACCCAGAGAGGGTGTAAAGGTGTGCCTCAGGGCTGTATATGTAGAACCTTCAGGATGTTTATTTCTTTTATACTTTCTCACGTCTGAATCGATTTCATCGCATGACTCACGCCAGACTAATTCAGACTTGACTTTCATAATCCACTCAGCTCGCTTCTATTTTGGAGACGGAGAACAGGAATTAAACTGCCGGATATAAATAGCACAAAAAGACACTGCTAGATGTTAGCTGCTGCTATAATTGCATTAAATGCCACTTTCAGGGAGAAAACAAAGTTGTTCATGGTTATATTTTATATTTAAATTAAACATGTGCGTTTTCACCCATATTACATCATGCTTAAACATCAGAGTCCACAATTATACACACACACACACACTTTATTTATTTATTTATTTATTTATTTATTTATTTATTTAGTTTTAAACAAATGCATGGAGTTGCAACTGCAAAACATTTTACTGAAATTTATTCTGTTAATACAAATATGACATTCTTAGTCTGTGTTTTTCAGATTTTTGTCGGTTTGTTTGCTAATTTATATGTTTGGCTTTTCCTCTAGTACATTCAACCAATATTAATAAAAATATAATGTAAACATATTTAGAGTTTATGTTCAATGTTCTTTGCACACTGGGAATTTTAGGAAGTATATTAGAGAGTTAAATTGTTAATTAAACATTTTTATATGGTCTTTAATTGTTAGCTGATATTTTATAACTATGACCAAAGCTAGTCAAATTAGCACCTGACAACTGCTAGCGCTGTTGTTTTGAACATTCTGATCAGAAATGCATGCAGTGTTCATGAATACCGAGGGTCTGAACTGAATATTTGATTTTTTAATTTTTATTTAATTTAATTGTAACTGAGCTCAGTTACTGTATCTCCTGGCTGCTTAAATAGATCATCTTATTACAGGTAACCTCACCTAATTGCTATGTAGATAACTTATAAATGGTCAAATATGTTTTATTTAATTTTTTAATCACTGTAATGCTATGAAAATCACAGCTGCCAGTCTCCATATTCAAATTCATAAACGTTTACAATAATATAATTTATAGTATTTGAATTTTACTGCATTATTTCCCCTGTAGCTTAAAGTATAAATGTTAGCATTAGCCTAACTCTAGTGCATGTCAATGCTAAAACAGTATTGAAATTGTGTAAAAAATAAACCCTGCAGTGGTGTGGTGGGAGTGGGAGCATGGCTGCAGCTGTGATGGGAATGAATTTTGACTTTAGCAGCTCAGCGTTTAATGAATAAAGATGACAGAAACACTGCTTTCATCTTAAACTGCGTCTCAGAGGAATCGCATGAACATTATCACCTTCGAATATTCAACTTTACCAATTCACAAAGAGGATTGTGTGTGTGTGTGTGTGTGTGTGTGTGTGTGTGTGTGTGTGTGTGTGTGTGTGTGTGTGTGTGTGCTGGGGGAGGGCATGTCCTGCATGTTCCTCACTGTTCGTTGTCTTCTGATGTGAGCATTTTTGTGTCTTCTGTGTCTCTGAGGGATTTTTCAGCCTCCTCTGAACCAAGTTTTGTTTCCTTTGATGCTCAGAGTTTCGTACAGAACGCGAGCACACGCCCGCTTCTCCGCCCCGCACCATGCAGCTGTAGTGCAGCGATTCCGTCAGGGTTGCAAATGAAAATTAAAAAAACAGGGGCAATGTGACAGAACCACCACATAAGAGAGAAGCACCGTGCTGAACACACACACACACACACACACACACACACACACACACACACACACACACACACACACACACACAGAGCCATGCTGCAGATTTGGAATTTTTATTTTGCTGGGAGGCGCTAGGAAAAATAAAATGATGATTGCTGATACACTCATAAAATATTTAGAACCCTTAAGGGCATTTAAGAACCCTTCAGCACTGCGTTTTCCCATCAGAAAGGATTTTATTTTCCAGGATGCGAGAAACTCATAACTAATACTTAACTTAGTAACTCAGAACCCTAAATAAGTAGGAAGATAAGAAACTTTAATTGAAAGATAAGAAACCTTAATTAGAAGAGAAGAACTCTTAATTGAAGGTTAAAAACCCTAAATTAACTGGAAGCTTAGAACCATAAACTGGAAGCAAAGAACCATTAATTAATTGTAAGATAAGAACCCTTAATTAGACAAGAAGAAGCCTTAATATATTGAAAGCTAAGAAAGATGTGGGAGCTAACAGCACTTCATTAATTTAAAGTAAAGAACAGTTCATTAATTTGAAGCCAACAACTCTTACAGTAATTCAAGGAAACCTGAAAGAACCCTTGAAGAAACCTTTTTCCTGAAGTTTGTGTATTATCTGGGTAAATATCCAATACACCCAATTACTGATTGCTGTTTTTTCCTTAATATCTAGAACCTGTCAAGAGTTTAACATTAAACCGTCTTTGTGCAATCTTAAAAAAGGTTCTTCAAGAGTTCATTTGATCCCTGGGTTCTACTGGGAAGCCTATATGTCATGTAAACACCCCCAGCTAAAATAATGCCGGGAAAACTACATTATGAAATGTGTGTGTGTGTTTTTTCTATTGAGCTGCAAACCACAGGGGGTTAATGTTCCAAAATGCAATAAAAATGTAAATAAATAAATAATAAATAATGAAATAAATAAAGGAACTGGTGGAGTAATAAAATCTTCTGCTGGACCTTGTGCCTTTGGCTGTTTAATGTGCTCCAAAGTAGTGATGTATTTCTGAGCGGAGAACCCAGAAGAGCTGAATATTATGCTGAGGATAATGACCGACCCGAGGGAGTTAGGGAGTTAGGGAGTTAGGGAATGTCATGCTAAAAACGCGAGCCCATTAACTGCCCCGTTAAACATTTAATTTTCAGGTTCAGGGAGTCAAGATGGCCGTTTTCACAGGCTCGATAAACATGGACAAAACTCTGTGTTGCTTAAAAAATCTCCCTCTGTCTCTTCTCCTCTCATGAGGATGTGCTCTGGTCTCTTCACACACCAGATTTCACCACAAAGTTCTGCTCTGTACACTAAGAACCTGTACGGCTTCATGAAAATATTTTTAAATCTCCACTATTCCATACTCCATTATTTTTGGAACAGTAATGTTTGCATTGCATCTGATTCATGCATAAAGGTCTCTGTGGGCCATAACAGAAAATGACAAAACATCAACTAAAAGGAAAAAGCACACCTCCTACCACGGCATGTGCTAAGGCTTTCAATACTGCAGCTCACTGCAACTCTGTCCTTTTTTGGGGTGTGCCATTAGTTTTGTCCTAACTACATGGCTAGTCATGTTTGTCTTAATTTATTTATTTGTTATTAAAATAAATCAGTGATTTAAATATAGCAGTGTAATCCACATAAACTATATAACATATACATAATCTATGCAAAATCATAGGATACCATCATTTTTCTGGACAAATACCATTTTCTTTAATAATAATAATAATAATAATAATAATAATAATAATAATAATAATAATAATAATAATACATTTTATTTAAAGGCGCCTTTCTAACACCCAAGGACACCATACAATAACAAAAAATAGGACGTTAAAAACAAATACAAGCCAAAAATACATACAACGAAACAGAAAAATAGTAGCAGTGACTTACAAAGAAAAGGCAAGTTTAAATAGTGGGCTTTAATACCCAGAATCCTGGGTGTAAATGCTACTGTGAATGATTTACAAATAAATATGTTTGTATCCATCAAGATAAATGAAGACTTTTATCTTCCAGTTTGAGCTTAAGAACAGCTTTGATCTTGTGTAATATTCAAAGCTCGTAAACGTCCACACACAGAGATTTGATTTGAAGAAATGCTGATCCAATAATTCTTGTAATCGCTCCCTCCAGTCTCAGAACCTCCGCAGCTCCATCACTGATGCTCTTGGAGTGAGTTTAAATGCTGTTAGAACTTCCTGAGATCCTTTAATGTGCATGTAATGAAGCTCTGAGTTTACTCTTTCAACCTCCGCTTCACTTTCAGCTCTCAAGACGTCCACTTGCCGGTTTCTGCTTCTGAAGTGTGAACGTATAAGCATGCGCTTCGGATTAGACCTGTGATTGTGTACTAAACACTTTAACTATGTGAGCTTTGGCTCAAGAACATGCAGAAATGTGGAGAGGATTTACTGGGAGAATATAGTGAAATAAATTTTCTTAATATCCGTACAGGGGTTCGATCCCCGGGGTCGTCCTGGGCGTCTTTCTTTCTGTGTGGAGTTTGCATGTTCTCCCCGTGTCCGTGTGGGTTTCCTCCAGGTACTCCGGTTTCCTCCCACAGTCCAAAGACATGCACAGGCTAAATTGGGCGTAGGTGTGAATGTGAGTGTGAATGGTTGTCTGTCTCTGGGTGTCGCCCTGCGCTGGATTGGTGACCTGTCCTGGGTGTAACCCCAAGATGAATATTCATACAGAGAAGGCACATGACTGTGTGATTGTTTTTTTGTTATTTGTTAATTTTTCCATGTAACTTATTTTACAATTCATTTAACTTCATATGTGAAGGCCACATGCTAATCAGCGTATTAACAGTGTTCAAATAAAGTGAATAAAGGTCTTCCAGATATTATGAATGGAACTAGCTACATTACACTCAGTCCCAAAGCAGTGAATGTTTTAGTATTCAATTATTAATTAAATATTTTTAAAGATGCACAATGTCTAGCTAGCATGCAACTTTGCAAATTAGTTGGCTTGTTAACTAGCTAGTACTAACATTTTAATCAGATGAACTTGTTTATTACATATCTATCTATCTATCTATCTATCTATCTATCTATCTATCTATCTATCTATCTATCTATCTAGTCAGGTTAGCTAGCTCATTAGAAACCTCACAGACCACACTGATGAAGGAAAGGTCATTGCATTCATATAAGCAAAGCCCTTGATGCCCCTCACTGCCCCTCCCCCTGACAGGAATACACCATCGACATCTTCTTCGCTCAGACCTGGTACGACAGACGCCTGAAGTTCAACAGCACCATGAAGGTCCTGCGTCTCAACAGCAACATGGTGGGAAAGATCTGGATCCCTGACACCTTCTTCCGGAACTCCAAGAAGGCCGACGCCCACTGGATCACCACACCCAATCGCATGCTCCGGATCTGGAATGATGGGCGGATCCTGTACACACTGAGGTGATGTTCACAGTCTGTATAAAAGCTCACTTTTTAACTGTAATTTCTTGATGAGATGTGAATCAGCTAAACGTTTCAAACTAATTAGTCATGCAAAACATAAAAACATGCAACGCATACAGAATTTATGGAGATGTGAGTGACCTGTCCTCTCTCCTTGGGGAACTGTCATCTAGGTAATACAGGATATCATCTAACTAGATGGCTGAGTTTATGTGGTGTGAGCTTAAAACTTTAACATATCTCAATTCACTCAGGGTCATGGACGTGATCCAGAACTCTACCCATGAAGAAACTTCATAAAAATGCAATGCATTCGCGCATCAATCTTTTTACAAATTTATATTTATACCTCACAAACATGGTAATCATTTCAAGTGGAAAAAAAAAAAACAACAATACGTTTTCGGTATTTATCCAGTTATATGGTGAATTCATTGAAGTTTCATGTTAATGCTAAATGACAAAAGCAGCTTTTAAGTCTTGTTTGTTAATTCTGTCTTGTTGCCCACATAATGGGAACAATCCAAAGCTGCAGATTGGGAGTGTGTGTGTGTGTGTGTGTGTGTGTGTGTGTGTGTGTGTGTGTGTGTGTGTGTGTGTGTTGTAATATGAAATTAATCTTGGCCTGTGTTAGCGATGTAATCATGCGAGTTATTTCTGTCCGTAGGTTGACCATTGATGCCGAGTGCCAGCTTAAACTGAATAACTTTCCTATGGATGAGCATTCCTGTCCCCTGGAGTTCTCGAGCTGTAAGTGCGGCCATATGCTGCTCCTCTGTTCCTCGAACATTCCTCGTTTTCTTTCCACTTTCTCTGCCACTCTTTCCTTCCGTGCCAAAAACCCCACTCTTTATCATGCTGATAGGAGAATGTCGGATAGCTCTGTCTCTCTCTGCCTCTCTCTCTTTCTCGTTCTCTGCTTTCTGGCATTCACATTTTTTCAAGATGGGTAATGATGAAAATGTCACTTTATTCCCTCATCATTTGGCCCTTCAGGCTCAGGATGTTCCAGAAAATTCTCTCTCTCTCTCTCTCTCTCTCTCTCTCTCTCTCTCTCTCTCTCTCTTGTAAGGAGAGGTGAGTGAAGACCTTTTTCATGCTAATGAAACTGCTAGAGAGCTCATGGGGTACCACAAGGAAGAGCTCCACAGAAAGTTTTATGACAGAGTTTCTCTAAAAAAATGTGGTGAAAAAATTGTAAGAATGTCGGCGGATGGAGATTGGCCTCGGTCCAATCCGGCTGGCTTCCCCCAGTGTCATCTCAGGAAGATACAAACGAAACCTAGTGACTTGATAAGTACAGTGATTTTAAGGCTGGTTCTCAAACACTTCTTCATGTTCTACATCACACAGAGAAACACAAACAGTTAACAAGATAAAGAAATGAAGTGTGGCGTTGTCCCTGCCCACAACACAGATATGGGTGGGGTTAACTACACTAACACAACTGTTCATGGCTACAAGATTTTGCCTGTAATACATTGCGCATTGTCTCAGATTGTAATCAGTTTGCTTGCTATTTAAGTGGCATGAACTCTGTTGCTAGGCAACCCAAAAAAGGGGCTAAAGATTTAGCTAACCACTCAGTATTGACTGCTTACCTAAAATATTATCATCAGCATGGAGTCACAACCTCAGATGTGGTGAATTCCACGTGTGTGTGCCGTTCATGTGGAATCTCTGGGGAAAACATCACTGGTTTTTTTACCCACAGCATATTCAGGGTTTTTTTTTGCAAACAGTTAAAATATTGGTTGATTTTCTCGTTTGTTTGTTATTTTTAAATCCCCCAGAGTCTATGTTGATTTTTTTGTGTGTGTGTGTGTGTGTGTGTGTGTGTGTGTGTGTGTGTGTGTGTGTGTGTTTAATTTCCACAGACGGCTACCCAAAGGAGGAGATCGTTTATAAATGGAAGCGGAGTTCTGTCGAGGTCGGAGACATCCGCTCCTGGAGACTGTATCAGTTCTCCTTCGTGGGTCTGAGGAACAACACAGATATAGTCAGCACTTTCTCAGGTCATTATATCCATTATCATAACACACACACACACACACACACACACACACACACACCATAAGAGAAACAGTCTGAGTGCGTCAAGAAGGAACAGTGAAGCTCGATGGTGTGAGACCATATTTGAGAAGAGGATTTACTTTAATGGGTACTGATGGGGAAAGGAGGACATTCTCTCTCACTTTATCTGATACAGGAGCAACAGAATCCTGTCTCCACATTGTGTGTTCATGTCTTATCATGTCAGGGACCATTCTGTCTATTTCTTGTAGCTTCCAATCCAAGCATTACAAGCTAAATAATGATTATACACTCTTTCAGGAAGTTCTAGAAACTGTAAAGTTCTTTGATGGCTCCTCTGGAGAACACATTTCTATTTAGAGCCATGCAGCTGATTGTTCCACCATCAAAAAAAGGTTCAAATATAAAAACTTTAGGAGGTTAAGAACCCTTATTCATCCTGTGTAACACTGGGGATCCATTTTGTAACAGTGAAGGAGGCGTGGCCTTTGTACCTGTCAGTCATCATGGAGGAAACATGGCCACTGTAATTCTCAGTTATGATAAAGTAGGCGTGGCTACTATCTGTCTGTCAGTCTCAGTGAAGGAAGCCCAGCCTCTGGACCAGCCAGTCACAGTAAAGTGGGCGGTGCATCTCTTGATCATAGTAAAATGGGTGTGGTGTATTTATCTGTCAGTCAAATAAAAGTGTGTGTAGCCTTTATATCTGTCAGTCACAGTAAAGGGGCGTGGCTTCTGTATGTTTTTCATGACGTTTTACAGAAACACACACAACCACAGTAAATGACACTGACATTTAAATTGCAGCTGCTTCATATGCACCATATCAGGTCTTTGATCTCATATATATATATATATGTGCTTCAGAAGATGATACACACATATTTACACACACGATTACACTAATATAGTTTACACTTGTTCACTCTGCTCCATCTACAGTAGCTCTGAACCACTTCCACATCAATCACTGCCTGGTTTCTGGAGAAATGATTAAATAGTGACAGTAAGAGAGAGGACAAGGACACGGCCAAGCCATCTGCTCTCTAAATCTCTTAAAATACACACACACACACACACACACACACACACACACACACTCACACACACACACACTATTGTCAGGCCATTTTCCTGCTGAGGAGTGTGATCAGGGTGAAACATTGATCAGATAAACAGCCTGGAGTTTATAGATGTGTGGAGGAAAGAGAGGACGGCAGTGTGGACACATCTGGAGGAGAATAATAGAAATTTAACCCCTCGATTACGGGGTCGCACACAGCCATCTGTCAGCTTACAGAGGATCACAGAGAGAGAGAACGAGAGAGAGAGAGAGAGAGAGAGAGAGTAAACAATGAAAAAGAATCAGTGCTTGCACAGTCTCAAAACATCAACAACGATCACATTTTTACAGAAAGTTTTTTTTAAATCAACCAATCAGTCAGTAAAGAGGGCAAAATCAAAATCATAGCTTTGATATTTTAGATTTTCTTTCTTCTTTTTCTTCTTCTCCATCCAGCCTACGCACATTTCTCCTAAACAAGAAGCCTTATTACTGAACAGCTGTTCGACTGAACAGAACTGTATCTTAGCAACCAAGTGGCCAAGGGTTTCTCAGCGTGGTGCTACCACCACCATGCTTCAGAGTGGGGAGAGTGTTCTGAGTGTGTAACATGTTTTTCCCATGTTTGCTGAGGCTCCAAACTGGATTTTATACTTATGTTTTCAGCAGTGACTTTCTTCTCCGCACTCTTCCATAAGCTCCAGCTGTGTGAGGGTCCAGGCTTGTGGTCATATCTGCGAACAGCTTCTACCCTCGGAGCCCCCTCCTTGTCCTCTTGTATACTTCTCTGACTAACCCCCTGCTCTCCCACTGATCGACCCTTAGTGGACGATCTCCTCTAGGCAGAGTCGCGGTCGTGTCCTATTCCTTTTTAGTGTTTATTAATGGATTTCATGTTCAATGTTTAAACCCTGATTGAGACTTTTCCAGAACTTTGTCCCAGACACAGGATCATTTCGTGCTCTTTATGATGCTGTTTGTTTAGATAAGAAATTCTGGGTTCTTCCAGGAACAGGTGTATTTTTTTGCACTTGAGGTTTAACACTAATGGGGGCCAATACTTATGCAATCACAATTTGTATTTTTTATTGGCAAATAATTTTTCCAACTATATAGTTTTTTTTTCTACATAGACTACATAGATTCATTTTACGTCCATTTCAGTTCTAAGGCTACATAATGTAGGAAAGTTCAAGGGGGCGAATATTTTTGCTCACCATGCTGTAAAAAATATGGATTTTTTTACTTAATTTTTGTCTCCGAAGCGCAGTGCTGATTAATAATCCACACCCGCAGCATCTCGTTTCAGCTGATACGTGACACACTAATCCCTTTATTTCAGTCTTGTCTAGTTTGTCTTCTCACTCCGGTTTCTCTCAGGAAGACGATCGCCATGGCAACCAAAACAATCAGCGCGTCCTTCGAGTCCTCATTACTGTGCAGCTTGTTGACGTCATCCTCTTTCTAATGTTCGAACACATTTTCTTCTCCTCATCGTGATGATACTTCTGAAAGCAGCAGGAAGTCTTTCATGTTCCAGTCACAGCTGGATGCCATCAGTGATATGCCGCATAGGGGGAGTGGTTTTAGACACACCCACGATGGACTGTTGATGGTGTTTATGTGGCCTACAGTGCATTGCATAAGTATTCACCCCCGTGAACTATCCACACGGCACTGATATGGACTTATATGGGATCTTGATTTATGTCATTTGTTTGATACTTGAGAGAACCACCTTTGGCTTTAATTTCAGCTGGGATAAGTCTCAATTTTGCACATCTGTATGCTGATGTTTCTGCCTGTACTTCTTTGTCACTTGACACATTTCACACACTCAAACTTTTGCCACAGATTCTCAGTCATCCCGAGGTCTGGGCTTTTACTGGGCTGTTGTAACCCTGTCATGTTCCCGGTGTTGGTCCTCACCAGTGTGACTTTGGTAGTGCGCTTGTCCTGTCGGAAGGTGAAGCTCCACCCCCATGCAGGTGTTCTTATAGGATTGTCCTGGATTTGGTTCCATTAATCCTGCTTTCAACTCTTTTCTCTGTCCCTGCTCCTGAGAAGCCTCTCCGCAGCTTGATGCTACCACCACCATGCTTCACAGCTGGGCGGTGATCTCAGTGTTGGGTTTTCACCACACATAGTGCTTTGTGCCAAGGCCAAAAGTTTCATTTTGGTCTCATCTGACCACAGCAGCTTGTTTCCTGAGACTCCAGCTGTCTGATGTCTTGCTGCTCGTTACTCATTTGTAAAGACCAGCAGTTTGGAGTGTGGAGCTATGGTTCCCCTCTGAACAGCTTCTCCCATCTGAGCTGTGGATCTCCAGCTCCTTCTCCTTGTCCTCATCATGTTTATAATGGATTTAAGGTGACATGGTTTGGGACGTGTCCACAGTGGAGCGATGATGGTGCTCCACATGTTTTTAATCTGGATAATGGTCTTTCCTTTCAGATCTGTTAGTTTCTTGGCTCTGGAGTTGGGTCCCTGTGAGTGATGCTGATCTTTTATTGCCTTTGTAGCATTTTTAAAACTCTCTGTGTTGTAGATAAATTAGTTCTGTAGTTTTTATAGCGGGTACACTAATATGCTTTGCAGCGCAGCAATAAAAACTCCATTATCTTTTCTTTTGGTTTCTTCTGGGAATGAAGATATAAACATATAAATGCTAATCAAACAGCGCCGTATCAGCGGGATGAGAAGATGCATGAGAAGGAGAAGAAGAAGAAGGAGGAGAAGGCAGGAAGTTATGTTTAAACCTCCAAACCTGTAAATCGGTAAAACAAATCCGTTTAGACTATTTATAGTCAGAAGAAGTGGTTAGGATGATCTGAGGTGGAGAATTAAGCATGGCATTTTTCCTGTTATCCGGTTAGCTCTGTGAGTTTAGCGATAATAATACGTCCCTGAGTTTATTTGCCAGCAGCAATAAGTGACTCGCGGCATCAGGAGCGATGTTTCAGCACTCCGCTCCGTCCCATAAGCCCCTGCTCCTTGCTGCAAATTGGAGAGAAAATTCCTATTTACGGGTGTAATGCGGTTGAGGCAGTGGAGGCAGGAGGCGGGAGCGAGTGTTATTTGCTTAATCCCATTCGCCCCCTGAGAGTCCCGCAGGTTCTAAAGCACGCCAGATGATAAACGAGCCACGCAGACAAGTTATTATTACGTTCCATAACTCTATCGGGGAACGAGATTATTCCGGGGGAGATTTTCACCACCACAGTGCTGGCAAGAGGAAGATGTGAGATCATGATTAGGATGCTGTGCTCAATATCTCACTGCCTCTTCAGTCCGACAGCAGAGACTTCACATCACGCTAGCAATATTTAGCACAGAATAAAGAGAGGGTGCGAATAAATAATATATAAATGCTGAAGAATTCTGAGCTGTTTGGGTTACATACACAGCCTCAGTCTCAATGTCAAGGGGATTTATGTATGTATGTATTTATTTATTTATTTAACTATTTATGTTCATTTCATTTCCAAGTATTCATTCTTTTTGGTTAGCCTGTTGTTGTTGTTTTTTATCTGCGTATTTTTCTCTTTCTCCTCTCCCTTTCCCCCTCAGTTTCTTCCTCTTCTTTTCCGTTCTTTATTTTTTCTCTCCGTTTCTTAAAAGTGCGTTGATTCTTGAACAGATTTCTACAATAAACAATGTATAACACAATATTTGCCAAAAGCTGCTAGTAAAATTAAATTAAATTAAAATGTGACGATACTTTCTGTCTATATAAATAGAGTTAGCAATGAAAAGGTAAAAAAAAAAAAGTGGTTTAAATTGTTATCCTTTTTGAAGATATTTTCTTACTAAATTCACAAAACTGGGAAATTCTTAATGATTTTGTATTTTAAAAAAAAAATAAAAAATTGGGGGCGGGGCTATGCATGTGATACAGATGATATCAATCTAGCCTCAGAACATGTGTGCTAAGCTAGCTCGCTAATGCAGCTAATGTTGCTACATGGTTGTCATGGTAACTGAATCCATTATTTTGACAGTTTTGCGTGCTGTAAAAAAAAAACCCAGTGCGTAAATCAGGGTGAAAGCTGAAGTCTCACTTGCGTGAGTGGTCTGAGCGACGGTGGCTCGTATTAGCAGTATTAGGCTGTTTGGCAAAGCTTAGGCATTCCTGATTTGCATATGGATGTATATTCATAGACTGTAGCATTTGTAATGAAGGTAAACATGCTCCACTTGTGTTAGAATCTGTATCTGTATTTCTGTTTCCCGTTTTTTTTGTGTGTGTGTGTGTGTGTGTGTGTGTGTGTGTGTGTGTGTGTAATTCTGTTTTAATTTCATGCCTTATATAAACAAATCGTCACAGGAGGATTAGCTTTGGCAGGGCGATTTGGATGATAAGTGGATGCAAAGTAAATAAAATAAAATACAATAAGTCGATTTGCCGTCAGTGCTCAGAAGAGGATTGTACTGCGTTTCCCAAATTCATTTTAAAGGAGCATTTAATTGATTCTATTGCATTTTTAATCAAGCGCTAATGCGGTTATGTGCCACACCGCTTCTCGTTAGCCACGTTAGCCTCGTTTCTGCCGATCCTGGGCGGTCGTGTAGACATTTCATTTCGTTCTGAACTTTTTCCATTAAACCTTTTGATCCTGAGTTCCGAACCTACAAACACGCTAACTATTTACGCGACATCCTTCTAACGCTTCGCTCTGACACCTGGAGTGATTTCCAACACTTTTGCCCTCGAGAGGCTTCACAAACACCTTGCAACAAAAAAAGACAGAAAAAAATAGACAGAAATAATATAAAAGAAAGATCCCACCAGAGCAGTCTGAGATGCCGTGGGCGTGCGAAGATGAAAGGTTTGTGATGTATTATTCATTTTTTTTTATCACTGCCACCATTTGTTCCATTAGGAGGAAGCTGGCTGACAGATGAGATCTCCAGGCTTTGAGGTGTCGCGCCGGTTGCTTTCTCATTAAAAAAAAAAAAAACGCAGAGCAGCTTTGATGTTTGATATACGCCGAGAAAAGCAGCCCGACTCTATCCTTCACGCGGTCCTCCGTCTGCAGGAAGGCGACGGCAGAACGGCAGAGCGTCCTGATCAATATTTCATTTTAGTGCCGGAAAAGACGCCAGAGGAGACGCGGACAGAGACGTTTTGTCTTTCAGAACATCAAAACACTGCCGTTTTTCCATTTCTGTCAGGGAAGTGGAAAATCGATGGAAGGTGACGTCGCTAATGGTGTGGATTCATTAAAAAAAAGTGCTGATGTCAGCAATCTATAATACTCATTTTCCCCCTGAAGCAGAGTTTCTCCTGAAGTTACAGCTTTACATCTGACTGCTGCACAGCGCTCACACTGGAGACTCCTTCCATCAGTGGTCACATTTTCTACTTGATCAAATACTGAATAAATTATTAGTACTATCAGTTTTACTTTCTGTTTATAATATTTCATCCCACAACACTGCTCCTGAGTTCTGGATTCTGATTGGTCAGGAAGTGATGATTAGTTCTCTCTATCAGTGACTCTGACAGCAGTACAGGGTTATATTAAAGCACTCGCTCCAATACGTTATCGTTCCCATAGTAACAGCTCATTCACAGGGACGTGTACAGCACAGGCTCCACTGATAATAAACATTTATTAACGTTATGGAAGGAGTCTCCAGTGTCAAAGTGCAACTTTAACGTTTTTTACATCTTCAGGTTATATTTTTATTTCAGGGTTTTTGCTACATAGCCTGAAGGTTAGCCTGTTGCTATGGCTCCCGTAGGATCTATTCAAACAAATCTTTTAAAGAAAACATTCTGAAGACAGTGAAATTTCCACTTTCTTCCTGTGCATAATAACGTCTGAGCTATAATGCTGAAGACTTGGATTCCTTTCTTAACTTTTCCGTCGGAGAACATGAAGCATTCCGTTCATGTTCATCAAGCTCTCACTTAGCACCGTCATGTCTCCACTTCCCCTGCCTGCTATCAAACCCTCCCCGACACACCGAGCTCCTAATAGAGGGACTTTTTTGTCGATAACCATTTATCCGAGACTCACTTCCTGCCAGGATCTAATGAGTGTTGGGAAGAGCGAGGTGTGGCAGATCCCTATGGCGGCCGTTGGCATTATTAATGACGGCTGCAGGACGCCCGGCCTCTCGGTTCTGCTGAAACGGCTCGATGTGAGAACTAACAGCTCGTCTGTGGATTAAAGTTTTCTGGAGAGCTCCGTTAGCAGTGAGGTGAAGTTTCCTCTGTGTGTAGTGATGCTCAGTCAGCGGAAAAAAATATAATGTGTGTTCATATAGTCGCCATGAGTGCACTTCACTCCCGGTGATGTGAGGACTGAGGACGAACGCTCTGGAAGAAATGTACAGCAATCTCCAGCAGGATGGGTTTTTAGTTCCTGTTCAAAATCATAAATCGGGGCGGGGCTGGCGGCAGTGTCCCCTGCTGATTGGTTACCTGCACTGCATCATTTGATTTACATAAACATCAAATCAAAATGCAGTAGTGGTTTGTTCCTGCTGTTTTTTAATTTTGAAACAAAAATATTTATTTAATTTATGATCATGTGACCTCACTGAAGTTCATTAATAACATCCTGACTGTTATTTGTTATAGTTTGGTCAGCAGTGGCTGTTTTGTCTCGGTGATGTTACCGTTAATGAAATTGACCCCTTGGAAGTTCTCAGAGTTGTTTGTTTAACTTTACCTGAAACTAAATGCAGAAAAGGCTCAAAATTCCATTTGGTACCATTTGGGCTGTTCTTGTTTCTAAAAGTGCAGTGGAAAAACTCCCTGTCGTTCTGTCATGACTAAAATTGACCTGTTTCTGCTCCTGTGACCAGAAAGTCACAATTTAAATCCCACTGATAGAGCCACTGTTGAGACCCTGAGCGAGAACTCTAACTCCGAGCTCGGAACTCTGATTGTCCTCTTCCTCCAGGTGAATTATTGCACATGAAGCGTCCTCCTTCCTCTTCCTGAGGTGAGCAATGGAGGATGAGGTTATTGTAGCTTATTAGCACAGCTTTGTGCTCCAGGAACATCAGTAGAGCACTGAGCAGGACTTCAGATGTTCTCCAGGACTCTGACCCACTGGCTCATTGGATGAAATGTAGATGGTTCTTCGAAACTTTACGGAGGTTTTGTGAGTGCTGGTGAAGTTTTCTGATGGATTTACCTTTAACCGCAAGTCGCATAGAAATACTAACAAAGGTATCTGCGGTGTGTAGCTGACCTCTGTAAAGTTCCTGGGTTCTCTTTAGGATGTTCTTTACAAAACTTCACCAGCGTGATGAAGAATTTCAGGGCGAGAGAGGAAGCTTTCTGTTAACCTTCATGAATCACTTATTTGCATGTCTTTGTTTTATTTCTTTACTTGGTGTGTACCTGCACTGAGTGCTCAAGTGTAATGATGGTGCCGGTAGGTGGGTGGAGCCTGTAGTCTCTGCTAACATGAATTAAATTAAATGCCATGTTAGCTACACTTCCCCACGGAGTATTTTAGCCTAAACGATCACATGCTAACTGGAGCGACGTGCCTCTTCTTTACGTGTAGGTGACTACGTGGTGCTGACCGTCTTCTTCGACCTGAGCAGGAGAATGGGCTACTTCACCATCCAGACCTACATCCCCTGCACCCTGATCGTCGTCCTCTCCTGGGTCTCCTTCTGGATCAACAAGGACGCTGTCCCTGCTCGCACATCTTTAGGTATCAGGGTTTTGTCTTGTTCTTTTAAATATTGTTAATGAGCATTTTGGTTATTTTGATTTTATTCCTAAATTCACAACGTTTAACAAAACATGACAACCTCAAGCCGTGGCTGTAAGCTTCACTGTTGCTAGCATTGCTGTAGTAGGTAAATTCTTGACGTGTTTAAATGTGAAACAACATGCTTAGAGAGTTAGCAGAACATCTCCGTCCTAGCATAAGGGCCTCAGCTTGGACTAACGATGAGATGTGAGTGTGTGGAAGTCCTGTTGCTCGGCAGAAAGGGCTAAACAACATGCCGGCAAAGATGTTTATAAAATCCTGGCCTATCAGAGTCTCAGACACAGATATGGGGTTTGCATTATTTGTAACTTATTTTTGGATCCAGAAGCCATTTTGGCAGATTTTAGATTGTGAGTTTGAATCCATGATTAAAGTGCCATCTTTTCAATACATTTCAGGTTTAGTGTTTCCACACTGAGGTAGATTTTATGGTCTTTTTGGTCTGAAGAAACCAGGGCTCCTGAGGAGCACAGTAGAAACCCGCTCACCCTATCGTCCAAAACTGGCCTTGCACTCTTGGTGGGAGGGGTATTCTCTTTCTCCTCCTGTCAATCACAGAGATACCAGGAAGTGGGTGCTTTTCTCTCAGTGTGTTGTGCCACCTAAGTTTGAAATGCTGCGTAACGTGGAATATCCCCTTCCCCTTCATCGCCATATGATAGGAGACAGCTGACTGGACCCGACATTTAAAACTAGCGAGAAAGTAAAATAAAGATTGAAGGAATGGAATTGGATCATTTCTGAGATGGCTGCCGAGTGCAGAAGAACTTTACTTCCCACCCCCAAGTGCTATGGTAGCCAATCAGACTTCAGCTCCTGCCCAACATGGCACAGTGACCAGATTCCAGGTCATATTGTTGTCTTTTCCTTTAATTATGGAGCGTATCAAATTCATGAGAAGGAAGTTTGGACAGCTGGGATTAAAAGTGCTGATGTGGTGTATCTGTAATCTCAGTGTACTCGAGGAGAGCACTTGGTCCTGATAACAAGGCGACCTCGTCCGCACTGCGAATTTGTTAGCAAAAGTTCTCGCTAATTAAGCTCTTCCTTCTTCTTTATAAAATATCAGAGGAGATCTCGAGCCCCACAGCTCTCCGTCCTCCCAGCAATGGAGCAGATGGCTCTTCTCACTGAACGCTCCCCTGCCACACAGAGATTTTTTTCCTCATGCATACCTTAATGAGGCATTAATTATACAGCACAGCAGGGTTCCATCAGCGCTTAACTCAGGTGCGGATTAGCCAGAGTATTACTGAGAGGAGCTGAGGAATTCGTGGAGGACCTTCTCTGCCCTCATTCTCAGACGACGTTTCTGGGCTTTCTGGTTGATGTTAATCAACATGCTGTCACTTTTAGTTTGTTTGTTTGTTTGTTTTTGTTTTTACAGGAATGTCTACGGAAAAGCTTGCGTTTATTTAATAAAACTGTTTGCTAACCTTACTGATGATGAGAAGTTAGCGCAGCTAATCACAAACAGATGTTCATCTCAGTAGACCTTCTTAGTGTTTATTCAAAGCTAGTTGTGCCACTTAGCTTGTGCTCATTCATGCTAACGTATTAGCTTTAGCAAGTGCACTAAATCTAACTGTCTGTCCATGCAGGAATCACCACGGTGCTCACCATGACGACGCTCAGCACCATCGCCAGGAAGTCGCTGCCCAAAGTGTCGTACGTGACGGCCATGGACCTCTTTGTGTCCGTGTGCTTCATCTTCGTGTTCGCGGCGCTGATCGAGTACGGGACGCTGCACTATTTTGTGAGCAACCGAAAACCGAGCAAAAACAAAGATAAGAAGAAGAAAAACCCGGTGAGGAAATTCCGCATGGTCAGGGATTTAAACAGTGGCTTTAATAAAGCTTTATTAAAATGTTTTGTTTTTCAAAGTAACATAAAATTAGCAAAAGATTGAACATCCACAACATGTACCATGTAATACTGAAACATGCTCGATGTTCAGGGCGGAAAACACGACTGCTTTTTTAATTAAATCAAAAAATATCCATAATGATTTCCCTTCATTTTTTTCTTAACTTCAAAATTATTATTAATGTTGATTTTTTTTTTACAGAAAATGTTTAATGTATTGTTTGACCTGTTCATCTTCCAAAACATTTTTTTTTTACTTTGTTGAAGTTTAAGTTTGTTTGTTTTGACAACTTAAACAAAATAATTTTACAATAATTCCTTCTTTAAGCTTGCCATTTAAAAAATTATTTTAATCTCTAAATAATTTTGAAATATTCTTTTAATTTAGCTTTTCACCTTAAGAACAAATTTAAGTTCAAAAGCAAATAAATAATTTTACAATAATTCATTCTTTATTCTTGCCACATTAATAATCATTTTTAAAATGGAGGCTTTTAGCTCCCACGACTTCCATTAGATGCTAACTTCACACATTGCACATCTTCATGTCTCAGCTCGCTGACGTTGTGGACGTTTAATCTTATTTGAAATGTGAACTATTTTGAGTCGAATTCTCAGTAAATCCTTCAGATCGACTCTCAGCTCTTCCTCCTGTGTGTGTGTTTAAAATGTTTGAAATGTTTTAAACGTATTAGCGTCTATGCTGTCTGTGTGTGCGTGTGTGTGTGTGTGTGTATACAGTAAGTTCTCTGTGAATTCATCACTTTTTCCACATTTTGTTGTTTTTTGTCGGAGTTCTTTTTGTTTCTTTTTCTCTTTTTTTTGTTAATTCCACGTATTCTTTTTGTTCTTCCTGTTTGGACCAAAAGCTCCTCCGGCTCTTTCCCTCAAAGGTATTTTTGCTTGTGTACGAGTTTTGCATGTGTGTGTGTGTGTGTGTGTGTGTGTGTGTGTGTGTGTGTGTGTGTGTGTGTGTCTCTGTGTGTGTGTGTGTATGTGTGTGTGTGTGGTCTCTCTCTCTTAAAAATATA
>JAQMCW010000011.1:20197333-20210453 GCA_030068335.1 Chrysichthys cranchii
TGTGTGTGTGTGTGTGTGTGTGTGTGTGTGTGTGTGTGTGTGTGTGTGTGTGTGTGTCAGTGTGTGTGTGTGTGTGTTACTGTGACATTAAAATTCTAACAGCACATCAACAAGTGTTTTATTCCTCTTCTAACTCAGCAATTTACCAATGATTAGTGTTTTATTTTTTTTTAAAAAGTCACATTGTACATTATATCTGTTCTCACTTACGTTATAGCAGCTGTAAACACTCACCAAAATAAATCACAACTTGTCATTGTGTTACTGAGAAAATGCACAGCAGTGTAAACTTCTCAGTCCTGAAGATGTGGGAAACCGTGCAGCGTGGGCTGTACATGTCCCTGTGAATGAGCCATTACCATAGAAACGATCATGTATTTGTATAGAATGAGTGCATTAATATAAAGCTACACTACTGTTAGAGCTGCAGTTACAGAGGATTAATCAACACCTTCTGACCAATCAGAATCCAGAATCCAGCAGTAGTGTGCCGTAAGCACTGTGAATTCGTGGAGTGGAGTGGATGAGCGAGACAGAAGGTCAGAGGAATCGGACAGGCGTGGGTTAAATCCGAGCCGGGGGGGTTCAGAATCGCACTGGAGAGGAACGAGCGGCCGTCAGTCCTGACAAAGCGATGGCCTGACAGAAAAGCCAGCGGAGCGTCGTCTCGCTCCTCCCGGGAGTCAGGGCTGGGCGGTGATTGACGTCTGGAGCAGCAGGAACATTTCAGTCGCCACTTTCTCACCCTCCTGTCTTATTAAGACTGAGATGTTTCCCTCCTGCCTCTGTTTACCCTCTACCTCCTGCACTTTCCCGACGTTTCTTCTCCTTCTGAACCAGATTGATGTGTCTCTGTGATTGGGGGAAAGAAAAACAGCAGTGACACAGAGAGAGAAATGAACCGTGACAAGGAACTTTTCACTTTTTTAGGTGAACAAACTTTCTTTTAGTTTTGAACAAAGAGACAAAACTTTACACGGCCTTTACAGAGAAAAATTCTCCACCAGAAAGATGAGAATCAATCACGCAGATCCGGGAACTTCAGTTCTCACGTGTCATTTCAAAAGGGCAATGAGTTACATCTCTCAAAGCTGCCGTGAAAGCAGTCAGATCAATTTCAGCCTTCGTCCAATTATGATCATGATCCCTCTCAGGGTCTGGACACGTCTCTTTAAACCTGAGGATGACACTGAGAGACTGAGAGACGGGCACGCCTGTTTCCCGTCCTATAAAAAGACGTGAGAAGCCCTGGTGTTAGTTGCATTATTTTCCTTCTTTGAGCGTTGATTTCATTCTCTCGCAGCACAGACTTTTTTCAGAGTACTCAGAAGGTGACAGGTTTCCTGTATAAATCTATGTTGTAGTGAGAGTTGGGTTTTGTAGGTTTATTTCCTCTCCTGTGTGCTCAAGCGTGAACCTGAGCAATATGTAGGAGGATTTATTACAACTGTGTTTTGAGAAGAACCCACTTCATTATTCTGTTCTCATTCATCTAGAACATGTTTATTTAATCTATAACAAAGCCGCACACCGACAGAGTTCTATTTTCTTTTATTCATACGACACTGAAGTGAGCTGGAACCTGTCGCACAGGACAGGAACAAACAGCCAGGTATCAAAACATGCAAAACTATGCAAATAAGGCAATGTGCATTTATTTGGATATTATAAAAATGATTTGGTATATACTTTTAAAATGTTAACACTCAGTAGTTTATTAAAATGTTGTTATGTGATGGTATTATTTTATTTAGAAAAAAAAAACTATGGTGATCTAAGATGATATTTGGTATAGTTTAATAGATAAACGGAACTAAAAATTTTTTTATAAATATTTAAAATATAATTTTTTTAATTGATCTAAAATTAAAAAAAATCGCATGAATTTCCTACAGCTTATGACGTATAAATCAGGACGTGTAATAAGTCGATTTTAATGAAAGGTTAATAAACTGAATGTAAATGATCAATAATCACAAAAATATTTCATTTATAGATCAAAATTGTAAAAAAATGCCACCAATTGTCTCTGGAGTTCAGGTTTAAACTGTTTAAATAGAAGCTTTCCTTCTTCTTGCCTCTCTTTACCAGCCGATCCAGAGAAATGATCTCTCACGCTCGGACGTCTCATGTTATTATTCTCTGTTTTTGTGTGAGTGACTTGAGAGGGTGGTGAAATGAGAACAGACTTTTTGTTTTAGGTCTCGTGGTGCTTCTTCAGGCTGGAGATGGGGTTGTTTGAGGCTGAATGCCCCAGGGGTTTCTCCAGCACACACAGACTGATTGACTGACACCGCGCTGAGACAGACAGTGATTACGGAGCAGTGTTTAGCTTTTTATCCCTCCTGCTCGTCTGTCTGGAATGTTTAGAGCGGCGTGCTAGCCGAATGCTAAGTGCACCGAGCCTGCCTTGTTGTCGGTGTTGTTCTGAGTAATGAGCTCTCGTATGGGTTTAAAGGGTTAGAGAACCTTAGCTAGCTTACAGCACCGTACGCAGAATCCTTGAAAATAAAGACAGTATGTGCTTCGCTGGCTAATTTTGGCTTTTTGTTTAAAACGTCACCTACTGAATGTTTGTGGTGTGAAGCGTGGGTCGGCTGTCTGTACGTCAGGCGAGGATTTGTTCATCGATCGGGACAAAATCTGTTCGGGAATTTAGTTCATATGTCAATTTGTTTGCCATCCGATGCGTTCGTGAGCTGAGGGTCCGCTGTATTTGAGTTTTTGGAAGTTTTAGTATGAGCTTTCATGTACTTATAAAGGATTTTAGGTAAAAAAAAACAATTAAATGATATATATTATTAAATGTTTGAAAAGCAAGTTGTGTCAGAATATTACAGAATGTGTAATATAATTGTCTTCTACTCTCTAATTAGTCTATTTAAAGTGTAGAATAGAATGAATTCAATGGTTTTATATATTTTCTGCAGTTAGTTAATCCTTATACAAAATTACTATTAAGAGATTTTAAAAGCCAGAGCTGCTTGACACACTGCTCTCTCTCTCTCTCTCTCTCTCTCTCTCTCTCTCTCTCTCTCTCTCTCTCTCTCTCAGAAAACACTATATGTTTACATCCCTGAACTTTTGGCCATCTCATCTCATATGCCCTACATTCCATTTTTCCCTTCCTTTCTTTCTTTACGGCTGCTTTGACCTTTTCCTGGCGAGCACCATGTTGTGTTTTGAATCGAATGATGGAGAACGCTGGCAGGATAACGGATGGCTGACGTCTGGATGTTGACGTTGATCAATGTGACGAGAGTCGAGCAAACTTCAAGTCATGAGTAGAACGGTGCCATCCACCATAAATCATCAGCACTGGATGGGAATCCTGTGGCGAAACGGTGAGCAGTCGTTAGCACTCCCGGCTATTACGGGCATAATGCGTTTGACAAGAGCTGAATGTTGATTGGGGAGCAGCTGTGGCTGGCGGCGCTGGTGTTTATCGCTCTACCCCTGAGGAGAGGCGAGGAGAAGAACGAGGCCCCGAATCTGGCCTGGCCGACTCCGTGCCACTCGTCCAGACTCGCTCTCTGACTTCCAGACGGTGGTGTGAATATCAACACACTTGGACCCGGAGGGTTCTCCAGAGCGGAATACAGATCAGCTTCTTTAAAATTCACTCAGTCAGCAGCCTGAGGGATAAAAACCACGCCACTGTTTGCTTTAAGAGGAAACGACGGCCAAAGTCAAGCGTTTGTTATTCCTGGAGCCTCTGTGCTATTTATAGATCACTGTAGTGCAGATTAGGGTTGGAAATTCAATTCGAAGCTTTCGGTTGCGTTTTAATTGGTTTTTTACACAAGCTGGATCCTTTAAATTTCATTTCAGAAACTCATGTGATAATGTATTTTTTGAATGCATGATAATTATCCAAAACCTTTTAGCACTTATTTCGTTTGTTTTTTAAAGTGGGTGCAGCACAGCGCTGCTACTGAGTTCTGGATTCTGATTGGTCAGGAGGTGATGATTAGTGTTGCCTAACAGCAGCTCTGACAGCAGTGCAGCTGAACACCACAGCTTCATATTAATGTACTCGGTCTGATATGTTCTATCTATCTATCTATCTATCTATCTATCTATCTATCTATCTATCTATCTTTATTATCCTTAAAACCATGAGTATCACAAGGAGATAAAATAAAATGATAATAATAAGAAATATAAGAAATATAAATAAATAAATAATAACAATAACCATATATATATATATATGTGTGTGTGTGTGTGTGTGTGTGTGTGTGTGTGTGTGTGTGTGTGTGTTCAGCTTCAATTTGCAAGATGTTATTCTTAGTATATGGTTCCAGGCTACAGAAGCGTACTCTAGCTGTGGTTGGACGAATGATGTGCATGCCAAAGATTTAACATCTGAGGAGCACCTGCTTAGATTGCGTCTTAGAAAATTCAGTTGTTTGTTGCCTTAGTAGTTATCCTATCAGTGTGTTTATTCCAACTCAGATTACATGATAACTGCACACCTAAGTACCGGTGGTCAGACCTTGATTTCAACATTGACCCAGAGGAGTTATAATTATACTCTATTATGGAATGAAATCCGTAGTATGTAGCATTTGGATGAATTAAATGACCAGACCTTTGACCATTTCACCAAGTGATCCAGATCATCCTGCAGTGCATGTGCATCCTGTAATGATGTGACCGGTCGAAAAAATAGGCAGTCATCAGCAAACAATTTAATATTGGAAGATGTACCATTTCCAATATTGTTGACATATAGTAGGAACATCAAGGGGGCTAACACAGTCCCCTGAGGCACCCCGGAGCCTACATTCACAGATTCGGAGCACTCCCCATCCACAATCACTTTTTGGTAACGTGTAGTTAGCCATGTCCTACTCCACTGCTGTAGTTGGTATGATAATTCATGGTGATTAAGTTTCACAAGTAGACGTTCGTGTGGTACGGAATCAAAGGCTTTTTGGAAGTCCAATATTAGAAGATCTATTTGCATTCTTTCTTTCACTGATCGGACGATGTCATCAATGGCACTGATTAATTGGGATTCACAAGAACAAACACCATGTCCTGAACAAAACCATGCTGATAGTGAACAAGAATATTGTTACTATCAAGATGACCCATGATCTGACTGCACACCACATGTTCCACGATCTTACAAGAAATCCTTGTAAAGGAAACGGGTCGATAATTTGCTGGATCGGAATGAGATCCGATCATCGGAGCAATGTTTGCTGATAGCCTGTCAGTTGGTAAGACAGCACTTTCATATATGTTATGGTTTCTATAGTAACGGCTCCTTCACAGGGACGCTGCACAGCCGGCCTGTAAGACCTGTATAATCTCTGATACAGGGACCTTTTCTGTAAAGAGGACAGTTATTTAAAATGTATAAACAGACTATCCTTTGTTTGAGTCTTCTCTTTTTGTTCCTGTGTAAAGTATCAGCTTTTTAATTTTTCTAATCAGCTGAACATTTTCCTGGTCATTTGGGTTTGAGTGTGAACAGGAGCGTGTTATTTCATCATGAAAAATAAGAGCCAATCAGTGCTTAGTATGCAAATGCAAGCCATGCAGGACTTGTTTACCAGAGAAGTGGGTGGAGTTTGTAGGATGTGGGTATTTCTAATTTGCATATTCATATGAGTGGGATATACAGGTGTGGGTAAACATGTCCGGGCTTCTGTAATGCTGTTTATTGAAGAAAGTCTTTAAAAGAAAAATAATTATTTATTCATGATGAAATGTTTAAAGTTTAATGCTCTTAAAAACTGGTGTGATGTTAATATTATTTAATTTCTTTTTCATTTCTCATGAACAGGGTTCCCCTCCTGTCTGGTTTGTCTTCTGATCTTCACAAAACAATAATAATAATAATAATAATAATAATAATAATAATAATAATAATAATAATAATAATAATGATGATGATTGTGCTGAAGTAACCGTAATTGTGTGTGTGCTATTCTTCTGAAATTCTTAAATTCAAACTAGAAAAAAATACTAAAATATCAATATCATTGAACTGAAGAATAAAATGGACAGGACTGACAGGAAATCCGTTAAACCTGTGTTTAACCACAGAACAGAACACATTTGTGCACAAAAACAATAAACAGACTAAAACCTAAAGGCTCCAGCTCATGGCTTCATGTTTGCTTTCTCCTGGGCCGAGCGGTGACGTGTCCCCTGCGGGCTGTACATGGGAAAGCTGTCGTGTTTTAGTCCCACGTGGCGTGTTGGAGAACACGGCAGTGAGCCACAGCAGGCCGCTTCATACTTCACCATGCTATCGATTTTTTGTTCCCTCACACATCCCTAAAAAGTATTGTACTTCTTCCCACTCCTTTTTCAAACAACGTGCGGTAATTTGTAATGTCTTAGCTCTTTATGTTATTCTTTATTTCTTGATTATTTTTTTTTTGTATGTACAAATGGTTACATACATTTTTATTTTTTCTTATTTTTTCTTTCTTCTTTTTCTTCTTTTTTACCTTTAATATATGTTCGAAATAAATCAAAATAAATCAAAATAAATCAAAATCACAGCCACGTAAATGCTGAATAATAAACACGGGCGCTGGAGAACATGGCCCTGTGACACGAGGAGAAAACACACAGCGCTTCACAACCACGTCACATCGTACACACCATTCAGCTCGAACACAGGACGTCAAGTGCACTTATCAACTCCCACAATGCACCGCAATACATCAGTGTCTGCGTGATGGATAGAGAATACCCATAATGCACTGCGCTGACGGCAGAGATGAGGAAGCAGCGCTTTCACTGAAATGTGTACTCATAATTCATTTATTCCTCTCTAACGAGCCTCATAAATCTCCATATTAGTGCCCTAGATAGGGGACGAAGTGCGCACTACTGAAACTACACCCTGTCCTACACGAGTCTGCAGGATACACGAGCTTTTTTAAAACCTGTCAGAGTTCATCTCAGCTGTTTACTACAGCAATAACCTCATCCAGCTGTTTACTACAGCAATAACCTCATCCAGCTGTTTACTACAGCAATAACCTCATCCAGCTGTTTACTACAGCAGCAATAACCTCATCCAACTGTTTACTACAGCAATAACCTCATCCAGCTGTTTACTACAGCAGCAATAACCTCATCCAGCTGTTTACTACAGCAATAACCTCATCCAGCTGTTTACTACAGCGATAACCACATCCAGCTGTTTACTACAGCAGCAATAACCTCATCCAGCTGTTTACTACAGCAATAACCTCATCCAGCTGTTTACTACAGCAATAACCTCATCCATCTGTTTACTACAGCGATAACCTCATCCAGCTGTTTACTACAGCAATAACCTCATCCAGCTGTTTACTACAGCGATAACCTCATCCAGCTGTTTACTACAGCAATAACCTCATCCAGCTGTTTACTACAGCAATAACCTCATCCAGCTGTTTCTTTAATTATTTTCATAGAATCTGATTTCATTTCAATCCTGAGACAAAAAAACTCATACGCTGCATGTGACCTTTATAACACACTAATCCCTACACCCTAACCCACTACACACTAATCCCTACACCCTAACCCACTACACACTAATCCCTACACCCTAACCCACTACACACTAACTACACCTCCAGAATAATCATCAGTAATCAGTGTGTATATAATAATAAATATAATGAATTAATGAATTAGAAAAATGTCGGTTCAGATGAAGGGAACTGAGCTGCAGAATTTATATTTTAATGGTCTGAGAAACAGATGGAGTTTAACTTCATAAATAATATAAACTACACTGATGTATAATAGATGTTTGGTATTAATTAGTGTAAATCAGATCTGTGTGCTGAGATAGAGCACAAACAATAACATAAAATAATATAAAATAAAAGTAGCCTTCAGTCTTAGAGAAGTACAAACACAAAGGCAAAGCTGAAAGGAGTGAGAAAACATTCAACATCGAGTCTTTGTTCTGTCCGAGTGTTTTATAACAGCACTTATAAAGGTTCTACCCAGCTTTAAACAAGAAAAATCCACCTTTCATGTATTAACGTGGCACAAAGTCTGAGAATCATTTGGATTGACTTCACTCTGGGCCTTTATAACACGTTCATATGCATTGCATAGACTGCTTATAAACCGTCTAACCTCACGGGAGCAACTGTGATGTAATCCTTTATGGCGTTTCCTAAAATTATCAAACTGCTTTATTTATTTCATAAGCAGTTTATACATGATATAATAACACAAGAAAATCTTCAGAAATTAGTTCTTATTTTATGAACCGGATCATATATTTCTCTCAAAACATCATTTCTTGCATCATTTCACAGAATTAAGTCAATTATTTAAGACTCCATAATGTGACGTGTGCGCAACATTACATTAAACTGCACAGAAATTAAATGATCTTAATGATCATTAATGAACATTGACTCATGAGCTGAGGGTCGGGCGAGTCTTTCAGTGCTGATGATGGTAAAAGATGTCTCTCCTCATCTGGATCAGAGTAAATTCACCTCCAAGACGGTTAATTAAACACTCTGGGATCCTAAAAATATCAGTGTTTAGCGGGGCGACACCTACGGCGGCGTTTAACACGGAGAGAATACGACATGTTGAGGGACAAACATGGCTGAGTAAAGTCGGCTAAATGTATTATTTTAAAACAAAATACATATTTAAAGATGACACTAAAGGGTTAAAACAGTTTATAAATCATGGGTTATACATGTATACACCCTGAGAGATGACGTTTCAGAATTCTTCTTCTTCTTCTTCTTCTTCTTCTTCTTCTTCTTCTTCTTCTGCTTCTTTTTCTTCTTCTTCTTCTTCTTTTTCTTCTTCTTCTTCTTCTTCTTATTATTATTATTATTATTATTATTATTATTAATTATTAATTATAAGAAATAGCTAAACATTGGAAATACAGTTCTTTTGTATTATATAGTATTGTTTGAAATAATTTATGGTAAATAAATCCAACACACAGCTATGTGCAACAGTGAGACCCCGCCCCTGACTCCGCCCCTTTCACCATGAGTGTTTGAGTCATTTTTTCTGTGATTTGTTTGTTTTATGTTGTTTTAACCCGCGATAGATAGTGTCATCACATGAACATCAACACAACCTCATGATTAAAATTCCAACAAAACTAGAGTGTATTTTCACTGCTCCAAGTGACCTGTTGGAATGAAAGTGAACAGTGTCGGTGCTGAGATCTCAGGTCTAACTCCACAGCATGAACCCTGATGTGATGGTGAATCGGACAGGTATCGTACTGCAGTGTATCGTATCGTTACACGCTTTACGCACAGCACATGGACTCGTCGTGCTCATTCTCCTCCTGCATCCTGATTTACTCCATAACTGATTGTGGAGTTTTATATTGGTGCTCAGAACATTCCTCAGATGCACTTTTCTGTCTCATAAACCCTCAACGAGCGCTTCATCGCTTCACTCTCCTGAAGCACTTCATCAAACCACATGTCTCCACTCCGCCGCTCGGCTTTATGCCTCAGAAAGCGCAGTAAAGACATCATTTATACGTGTTTCGCTCACACACAGGAGGAAAACAACGAGGAAAACCAGAGCTGAATCACAATCACACAGGTTTAAACACAGACCGCCATTTATTATCCTCTTTACAGAGAGAGACAGAGAGAGAGAGAGATAGAGAGACAGAGAGAGAGAGAGACAGAGAGAGAGAGAGAGAGAGAGAGAGAGAGAGAGTGAGAGAGACACTGTGTATTGAGATAAAGCGTTTTGGCTAAAAGATGCTGCGGTACGCAGCCGTGTGTGAAGGAGTCTCCAGTGCGAGCGCTGTGTAACAGTCAGAAGGAAAGCGGACTCTTCAGCACAGAGGAGTTTCCACTGCTGCGCGGGTCTCAGGAACACGACCACAAGCTGTGATTGTGCTGTCTCATTGTTCATGCAACTGAAAACTGATAAAAACTCAGTCATGCGTGAGACTTTAATAAATAAAAGGGTTTTTTTGCTGAGGAATCAGAGGAAGAGAACACGGGGCATGTGTGTAACTTCAGGGTGGAAGCGTTGTTATTTTTTGACTATAACAGCTTTACCCCACCGTCTTTTATTTATCACTGATGACACGCTGTCTATAAACATCTTCTGGCAGTTTGATTGCTTCCTGACGGTCTGGATTGGAAATAAATCGGACACAAAAACGGTGATGGAGTTCCAGTAAAATAAAATATTCAGCGCATGTTTTACTGCCTCGCACAGAAAACGTGCTATAAATAATGGGTTTGGTTATAATTGTGAATTTATTGCCATTCATTTCACACTGACGCATGGTTGTTTTATTTTTTACCACAAAGGAAAATCATAACCAGATATGTTATTTACATTTACATTGAATTCCCACCTCACACCAGGATACACCCCGGATCCAGCACCACTCCGTCCAGGAGGACATCCAGTGGATTGGAGTCGGCACTTATGGCTCTGCTCTTCTGACCAGAAGGGGATGAGTTCACATCCCAGAACTTCCAAAAAGTCACAGGAATATTCTTCAGCGAGACGTTCATCATGGTCATTATGATCATCTGAACTGTTCAGCTTTGTGTCAGACATTTGAGTCAATTTTGGAAAAACATGAACCAGAAAGCCTGGAAAGGGTTAAATGCCAAAACTCAGAAGAGCTGGATTAAAAAAAGGGTGCAGGACTTATTCATCTCTCACTTTTCAATAACATAATCAGCCTGATCTGCTCAAGATCTCAGCTTTGTCGCTCTCATTACAGAAACACAGCCGTGTTAATAATAACACCATGTGCTGCTGGAAATATCGCGGCGTGTCCTCATCCGATCTTCAGCCTCAGATTAAAGACAGACAGAGTGAGAGACAGAGAGAGAGAGAGAGAGAGAGAGAGAGAGAGAGAGAGCAGTGTGTTTTTGCAGCATCTAAAAATGTCATGGCGTGTCGAGCTGAGAGAAGCGAAAGGAGCAGCGAGGAGAAGAAACCCTATTGGAGCTCGCACAGACGGATGAGGCTCTGAGGAAGGACGAGGCTGAATGGAGGGAAAGTGTTTACGCTGGCTGAGGGAACGTAGGCGTGGGAGATCACAGCTGAAACATGCGAGCCAGTGCTGTCAATTAGGAGAAAGCTGCAGCGAAAGCAGCTAGCGTATGGCTACGTGCTCCAGGATGCTAATGAAACATCTAATTACGTCTGATGGCGCATCGAACCTGACGCAGCGTCCTCGCCGACGACGGAGGAAAAGTGCTGCACGCGGTCTCGGGGGAGACTGCAGCGGAATGTGGAATGCATTATGGGAGGTTGTGAAGGATAAACGTGTTTAAAAAGCTCTTAAGAAAAGACAGACGGACTAAAGTCAATACGGTTTCAGATCACGGCAACCACAACCGCCTGAGCGCCCACGGCACTTTATCCGTTTATTAGAAAAGGAAATCACCTCAAATATCAAGTTACCTGTAAACACACCTATCCTTATGTCACCTGCTAAACAGGCCACGCCCAGTCCTGCACAAGAAGAACCACACTGCACCAAGCAACCGCGACCCCATGACCTGCTTTATAACCTGAAACGACACCATCTTATTCTGCTGAACTTCCTAAACCTAAAGATGCATTAAGTTCTGATTGGTTTGACTTACTCTGGGGGCGGGGCTACAACTGAGTTTTAATGACATCTTTCTTCTCTTTATGGACCTTGTATAAGGAGCTCAGGAGCCCTCTAGTGGCCAGCTGCAGTCACGTGTTTTATAAAGGCAGTTCGGTGGCACGTAATTCCAGATGTAATCCTGCACTCTGATTGGTCAGATGGTGTTAATTAGTTCTCTGTAACAACAGCTCTGAGAGCAGTGCAGGTTTACATTAACACATTCATTCTAATACATTATGGTTTCTATAGTAACGGCGCCTTCACAGGAACGTGTACGGCACAAACGCTGCTGATAATAAATGTTTATTTAACTTTTAAAGAAGGAGTCTCCAGTGTCAGCGCTCAGATGTTTGGGTTTTTTTTTTTTTTGACATTTTCAGTTTATGGATTCAATTTATTTACAGTCCGATGTTTTCTGTTGTACAGGCTATGTAGTCTGTAGGTTAGCCTGATGCTGTTGCTATGGTTACCAAAGGAACTATTCAAATTACGTATTTTTTGTTATCTGTGAATAAAGAGTTGAGCTGAACTCTAAATGATTCTCACTTTTTACACAGGAAGTGGATGGTGGCCCTGTCCTGATATAAAGTGAAGGCGTGTCTAATGCAAAACTACAGGTGTGTGAATTACCATGCGTTACCATATATGGGTGTGTCTCAGGTGCACCTCCTGCTATAACTCTCGGCAACATGGAGACCTCTGGATTCATTCAAAATAGTGACATCATGTTATCTGTCCCTACACACACAGACACACACACACACACCATCATAATCATGCAGCAACTCGTCCATCGGACCAGATCTTCTGCCAGATTCACTCAGCACAACACCTCCTGATCCACTGAGATATATTTTGCTCCTGGAACGGCAGTTTTGTTTTTATTTTTATTTTTATTTAATTAGCCTTTTCACTCAGTTTACAAGCCCACAGGCTTCCACAGAGGCGCTAAAGGTCCCTCAGAAGACGCTTTACAGCCATAAAACTCAGCCAAAGAGCCTCCGAGGAGCAGACGTGTAAACCAGAGAGTCTTCATTCATCTGATTTAACTTGGGAAATAAAAACTAATAAAAAAATAATAACATAACGCAGATTAATCCTCCATGCGGCTAAATGCCAAAAGTTTGTACTCTCTTAGGTGTTTGAGAGGGAATACGTAAAACATGGCTCAGTTTTTAAATTCATCTACAGAAAAATATAACATTTCAAATACATCTGAGAATGAACGAATTGAGGAACGAGAGAAGAAACCAACACAGAATACAAAATCAACAGAAGGATCACTGAGTACATTAACAAAATGTACATGTTACAATATATTTATTTTAATTTAATTTAAAATTTCCCCCAAGGATTAATTTGGCTCTGCACAAAATCTCTTCACAGAATTAAATACAGCGGACCCTCGGCTCATGAATGCGTCGGATGGCGAACAAATCGACGTACAAACTAAATTCCTGAACAGATTTTGTCCCGACCGATGAACAAATCCTCGCCTGACGTACAGAC
>JAQMCW010000011.1:20266966-20272057 GCA_030068335.1 Chrysichthys cranchii
ACACTTAGCTGGGGGCTCCTGAGTCGCGCAACATGAAACAGCAGGAAAGCATTATCAGGAAATCACAATCCGCAATCCCTACAACGCTGCAGTCATCTGTGGCATGGGGCGGAGTAAACAAAGTGGGTGGGAGGGGCATACTCTATCTCCTCCTGTCAATCAAAGCAACATTGACCAGTCAGAGCGTCTGTGAGCTAATGTATGTGGAAGAAGGCAGATTGTGTGAAGTAGGTCTCACTGTGGATGCACAGTACTGACATGACGCACCTATTACATGACACGCCCACTTTGTGGAGCTGCCATCTTGCGCACTATGCTAGCTTTATTAGATCTGAGATTACATTACAGTCATTTGGCAGATGCCCTTATCCAGAGTGACTTACAATTATCTCATTTTTTATACAACTGAACAGGTGAGGGTTAAGGGCCTTGCTCAAGGGCCCAACGGTGGCAGCATGGTGGTGCTTGGATTTGAAACCCAAAGCCTAAACCTAACCCAAACACCAACCCCTAACCCCTAACTCTATCCCTAATCTATGGTAAGCCATTGAGCTACCATCAGTTATAGATTAGGGATAGAGTTAGGGGTTAGAGGTTAGGGGTTAGGGGTTAGGGGTTGGTGTTTGGGTTAGAGTTTGTGTTAGGTTTATGCTTTGGGTTAGAAACTTTCAGCAGTGCTTCAGTGTGTTGTGTGATGAAGTGGGTGTGTCCTGTTGTAAAATGGGTGTGTCCTGCTGGACTGGAGATAGACCTTCTCGATTGTGCCGTCTTCCAAGTGTTACAGTGCTCTGTGATACAGCCCTTTGGAGAGATGCTGTGAGCTTCATGTCTTGGAGCAAGCACATGTTGGTCCTCACCCTCAACAGGGGAGAGCTGATTGGTGGGTGGGAACTGGCAAATGACCAAATTAAGGAGAAAAATGGGGGAAATACGTTGCAGGGTCATCGCTGTGGGTCTGGAAGGTGATGAGCCCTGCACAGGGGTCACTGCTGGTCTCAGCAGAAGGAGCACTTCGCTCAGATGTTCACCGCTCAGAGCAGACACACTGATAGCCTTCCAGTGAGAACAACAGACTTCGCAACACGTTTTACTGATGAACGACTTGTGATTAAACAACTTCCTCATTTTATCTTCAGTCTTTCTTTGATGAGGTGAAAAAAATATGTGCTGTTTGCAAATGAGTCACAGCTTTGAATCAGATTCACTGTCAGGAGTTGATTCACAGAACGGCTATGAATAACATTCAAAATCATGTTCATCTGGATTATAATCAGCTAAGTAGCATTGCTTATTGTTGCCATGAGCTGGCTAGCTACACTGTGGTTGGCTAACTAGCATAGCTCCCATTAGCTATTTAAATTATGTTTCTTTTGAGAATCGGTAGTTATGTTAAAGGCAATTTAAAGATATTGTGTTGTCCCATGGTTGTTTAGCATGAGCTTCAGTGGTATTTGTATTGGTATGTTTTTCATTTCACTACAGTGAGAATAAAACCAGATCACTTTCGTAGCTACGTCCTGTCAAAGTGAAGTATCTCCCGACGTTAGTGATTCTGTAGCCGCCACATCACGGATAAATCTCTCAGGAAAGGAACGTTAAAGATCATTTGGCTTTAAACCCCGACGCTTTTCCTGTCTGACGGCGGAGTTGATAAACGGTGTACTGTCACATCCTGCGCTTCTCACTCCAGGCATCAGGTTTTCATTTCTAAATAATATCTTATAGCAGGCCGGTGTTAAACCTCACACTATTAGATTACGTTTTATTATCATTCTTCAGAGAAGATCCTGAAGCAGGATTCAAATCATATTCATGGGTCACATTATGAGCAGTTATGAGCAGTTATGAGCGGAGGAACCACAGTCACAGAGTGATTAAAATCTGAAATATTTATACTTTAAACATTGGGCCTTATCTCTGTTTTACAAACAGGATCGACTGACTATTGTATTTTCTCTTCATTCAGTCCACTTTAAACACAATATTCTAGCAGTTTCCGCTTTACTCAGTAAACAAATCCTCACATGAACAATTTACTCTCACACAAACGATCATAATTACACTTCTCTTTGTCTTTTAGACAAAACATTACTCCATGCTCATGAAGTGATGATCACAATAGGCTCGAGTCATTGCACTGCACACACCTGAAATAATCATGAACAGCTCAGATAACCCTAGCTTGGATTATGATCATCCACTCAGATTACAGCGATCAGATCAGATTACCACAATCAGATTGGATTATACCGATCAACTCAGGATTACGGTAATCATCTTGGATTGCAGTGATCAGCTCAGATTACAGGGATCAAATCTTATTAAGCGATCAGATCAGATCACGGTAATCATCTTGGATTACGGCAATCAGATCTTAATTTGGCGATCAGATCTTATTACGGCATCAGCTCAGATTACAGAGATCACATGACTGGATGATTATATAATGACTGAGAGTCACATGGTGTTTGATGTCACTCTGCAGTATGAAGCTGTAATATATTTAAATCTGTTCTGTCAGGTTGTAATCGTTATACAATCTGAATGTATCACATAATTTAGCTTGCATATTTTATGTCCTGTGTTTATGTAAATGTACCTTTAGATCTCGGTGAACGACGCCCATCTGATGACAGTGAAGCACCGCCTCCAGAATCTGCTGAATGCAGTGACTGCAGGCGAAGAGAGGCAAAACACCCGCCATTAAAGCTAATTGGACTGATAAGTACAGAAATGATGGGTTTGATGACACATCTCAAACTCTCACCCACTTCATCTCTCTCTCTCTCTCATCCTCTATCTGTTGTAAAACAGTTGTAAAAGCTGCCTGTGTGTGTGTGTGTGTGTGTGTGTGTGTTAAAATATGCTAAGTTTGAAATATTGTCATGCTGGTCCTTGTTCAAGAAAAGAAAAGAAAGAAAAGAAAGGAGGAGGAGCGGTTCCTGACTCACAGGTCGAAGATGAGGTAATGATGCGCCTCCTCTGAGATGCTGTCATGGAGCCGCACTGAACATCACAAAAGCATTTAGAGCTCATTAACATCTGACTGACAGTTGGAACACGTCATAACACCTCATTACCTGCAGTCAACATTTAGCATGAAATATCTTTATATCTTAACATTTAAAATCTACTTTACCTTTTATATATCATACCTACTGTGGGTCTGTATCGTACATATGTTACCGTCACACATTACAGATACACAGTTTAACGATTTTGAACTCATATGTAAAGCTACAGAAGTCAAGGTTAAGGGCGGAGCCGTGGGTGGGGTTAAGGGTGGAGTTAGTGGTGGGGTTAGGCACAGGTTAGTTCTTCTATTGTGTATAATTGAAGAGAATCCAGCTCCTTCGCCCACACATGGACACATTTCTCCAGCTCAGGTGCTCTTACCCTCTACAAGAACTCCAGACTCTATAAATATTCAAATTAGACACGCCCCCACACCTTCACACCCACTTATCCCCTGTCCGGCATTTGCATATTGGCTCAGTTTGTCCAGCAGGCTGTATAATTATCACTCCATTTTCTTCTGTCTGTCAAATTCCCTATCAGTAACAATAGAAAACATTAAAACACATGACATTAATATATTTTAATACATGTACAAAATTATCATTAATATCCATCTAATGTAAAACATCAGGAGAAGAAACTGAACGGGGAACAGTGTCCACGCGCTCGTGGTAGTTTCACTGAATCTGTTTGTGTCTCTGAGATTTTCTCTTTCTGAACACACACACACACACACACACACACACACACACACACACACATTGGTTCCCGCCCCCAGGTGCCCTGTGTGTAGGTGTGGTGTGTGTGCTCGTGGCAGTGTGTGTGGGAGCTGAATAGCTGCAGAAGAGGAACTGCAGAACTTCACCTGACAACACTCACACTCTCTCACACACACACACACACACACACATACACACACACTTGCATAGCAACGATTACATAAACGCAGAGAAAAATCCTGCAGCTCTTTCTGCCTTACTGTCTCGGTAAATGTGACATGGTGAAAACGTGCGATTTCCTCTGTTAATGCGCAGCAGGAAGTGGAACATCCAGGTAAAAGCCCTTTACATCCACAATTAAAATGATAATGTCTAGATCAGAATAATTCTGACCTCAGATGTACCTACTGACTTCTGTGCTATTCAGAAGTTACATGAGAGTTACGCAAGCAGTGTCGCCCCCCAACTCACCCAACCCCCCACCCCACCCCACCCCACCCCACTGGTTAAAAAGGCAAGATTTTGTGAAATAAAGAAAAAAGAACTAAGCTAACTCATGTCAGACCTTTTTCCATTTTTAAGGATGAACTACAAAGTATACAAATCAAGTGTAAAGGGAAAAAAGATAACCTGTTTCAAGGAGTGTTCCCACCCCTATACTAACACTGCTGAGTCTACCAATACCTTTTTTGTAGAGCTCAGCTAGATTTAACTCCGATCCCATAAATTAGTTGGGTTTTTTTGTCCATTCACGGAAGGAAAGGATGAATGAAACGTCGTAGCCCTGCCCCACAGCCCAGACATGCGAGGAACACAGGAGAGTGCTCTCACATACAGAGAGTAATCAGTGCATGTCAGATGTTCCTGCAGCTCTTTAATGTTGCTGTAGGTCTCCTCGGAATCTCCCTGCTAAGGATTTGTCTGGTTCTTTTGTAAAATTTCAGATGGACGTCCTGTTCTTGGTGATGTCACTGCGGTGCTCCATTTTCTCCACTTGCTGATGACGGCCATCACGGTGATCTGCAGTACATCTAATGTCTTGGAAATTCTTTTACACCCCTCACCTGATTGTAACCTTTCAACAGGTGAGACACCATACAGGCTTTGTGAGCTTTTAGTGGACCACGGCTTCAGCAGTCAGATCAAACCAGAAGATGTAAAGAAACTCCAATAAAAACAGCTGATCTTTATTTGGGGTTAATCAGAATAACGTCACAGGGCTGCACGGTGGTGTGTTGGTTAGCCCTGTTGCCTCACAGCAAGAAGGTCCTGGGTTTGATCCCTGGGGTCGACCTGGGCGCCTTTCTTTCTGTGTGGAGTTTGCATGTTCTCCCCGTGTCTGTGTGGGTTTCCT
>JAQMCW010000011.1:20355863-20368482 GCA_030068335.1 Chrysichthys cranchii
AATGGTTGTCTGTCTCTGTGTGTCGCCCTGCGCTGGATTGGTGACCTGCCCAGGGTGTAACCCCGCCTCTCGCCCAATGTCAGCTGGGATTGGCGCCACCTTCCCCTTGCGACCCTGAACAGGATTAAGCGGAAGAAGACGAAAAGACACACACACACACACACACACCTGCCAGTGATGCTACGTTGATAATAATGCCTCCATTTCCACCATTCTGCTTTTTCATGTGATCCAGGGCCAAATACGTTCCTCTCACCACTCCTGACTGTTTAACACACACACATACACACACACACACACACACACACACACATTAAATTAGTGTGACATGATTTTGTCCAGCGTGAACCTTTCAGCGTGAACGCTGTGTGTGAGCTACACTCACTGCACAGATGAACACACACACGAGATCATACCAAGTTCACAGACACGGCTCTCTCCCAGTGCTTCTCATCAGCAACTCCTGCGTTGTTACAGAATATGTCAATGTGACCGAACTTACTCACAATCTTCTGGAACACATCTGTAATAAACACAGAGCAGATTGACAGCTGGAACCTGTTTTACTCTCTTTGTCTCTCTCTCTCTCTCTCACTCTCACTCTCTCTGTCTTGCTCTCTCTCAAAAAGCTGCATGTGATATATGATCTGAGATACTGTATATAAACAATGAGACAGTGTGTGTGTTAGGATTCTATCAAAGGTGCAGATACACACACACACACACACACACACACACACACACAGACTTAAAGTTAAAGCTGTAAGATCACCTGAGGATTAAACCTCCTAATGTGTGATTATCTTTTCACACTCTTCACTTCACAAGCTTCAACACTTATTTCTGTTTACTGTTTAAAGATTTACTCCTTTAGAGAATTTCCTCCCATTTTCACCTCGTGTGGCCAGGCTCCACCTCAGCAGTCAGCTCTACCCCGTCATAAACCAGCTACCAGCGAGGGGGTGTGAAGTGAAGAGCAACATGTGCTTCCTCAGGAACATGTGAAGCTAGCTGCTTTATGTTTTAGAAGGAAATCGCTATCCACCCTCTTCCACATACACCAGCTCACAGATTGCTGTGATTGGCTAGTGTCACTGTGACTGACAGGGGAGAGCGAGCATGTCCCTCCCATCCCGAAACCAGGTCCAGTTTTGCTCTTGTGGATTTGTGGCCTGGGGCACAGGTGTCATCCCCGGGAATAACTCTCACAAAGTCCTGATGAGAAGGTCTGGCGTTTCTGCAGTGTGACTCCTCAGGACGCCTCCCTGGTGTTTGTTTTTAGTCTATTTAACTAAGTAAGTAAGTAAAATTTATTTAGAGAGCACTTTTCACAGACAGAAGTATTGTTCTGGAACGTAACCCTAACCCTAGTTCTGGAAAAGAAATACCGAAACTAAAAATACGCAGTAAACACAGAAAAAGCAGATGTGGTGCATACAGATTACACAAACATACAAGTAAACAGACTTCAGCTGCCTTTTCAAAGGATCAGCAGACGCAGGCAGAGCATTCCACAGATCAGGGTCAGGTTCCATATCGACACCAGAGTATGGAAACATGGCACACATTTCAGTTATAATGTTGATAATCTCGTACTGCACCCTGATTTTTGGAGATCCAGGCAGTGTGTAAGACAGGTCTGTACATGGAGGATCCTGTGAGATCCTGACTACATCACTTGATTCTGAAGATCTGATTGGCTCGGCTCGTCCCTGCTTACCACAGCGTGTGCTGACCTGTAGTCTCTTACCTATAATTAAGGGTTTAACGTTCCACTCGGTGCCAGATGATGATGATTTTAAGCCCTAAAGGTGTTACAGAGGTAAAGTGGAGTGTAGCTTTTGCGTAGGAGGGCGAGGCTAATACTTTGCATGTGGAGCTAATCAGTGTGTTTCATCTCCATTCCACATAAATATTTACCTCTCTTGAACCAGACCTATGTGTGTATACACACGCGCACGCACACACACACACACACACACACACACACACACACACACACACGAAGTACAGGGGGGAGACACACAAACAGACAGATAAAAATCACACTTGACAGTTGAGTCCACACCTTTGCAGTCCCCATTGTTCCTGGATAAAAAAAAAACTTTGTTACAAGTTAACCACAGAAATATAAATACTAAAGTTTATAAATGTGCACAAGTTTCAAAATGATTCAACATCCATTCAGAGATTGTAGAAGAGTTTAGAGATGGTCAGAGAAAGACAACAAACACAAAGATCTGTTTACTGTAACACTCATCTATTTCATCATCCAGGCTGAAGGGTGTGCAAACTTTTGCATTCAACTGTCCATTATATCCATGCATCTGTATGTGTTATATCAGTGCAGAAACTGTCTGTCTGTCTGTCCGTCCGTCCGTCCGTCTGTGTCTGTCCGTCTGTCTGTCTGTCTGCAGGAATGGGAAACCTGACCCAAGCCTGGAGCTCTGACCTGAGATCAGCCTGTAATTTAACACCATAAGATTTGTTGTAAGAGTTGTGATACGACCATCAAAATTATACCTCTGTTGGGTTCTCTCTGTCTCTCTCTCTCTCTCTGTCTCACACAGACAGACAGACAGACAGACACACACACACCTTTCTGATGATCAGAACCAAAGTGTGCATCATACAGAATTAGCTCCGTTTCCTCACATGATTTCCTCTGAGAGTCGGTTATAAACCCCCAGACACTCGCTCACTGTTCAGGTGTAAAGAAAAAAGACCTTTATCCTCCAGTTGTACCTTTAAACTGCTGATCCGAGGACACGTCTGCTTTATAGAACTGTGTCTTGTCCGATCCGTACTGCTGATTCAACTGGACCTGCAGCTCCCGACCCACTGCCTCGTTCACATCCAGCATGGCCACCTGCAGGTGCACACCTGAACACTTACATGTGAACACTTACACGTGAACATGCACACGTGAACATGCACACGTGAACCACTGGGAACTTTAGACCCTTTTAGTGATGCTAAATCACCCCTAACATTAATTTTAGCACCCTAAAATATAATAATAAATCATATTTTTTGCCCTTTAATGTTAGATTATATGCAGGGACAGTCCAATCAGTGCACAGGGTCAGATGACTTTATCTGCTTAATCCTGTTGAGGGTCGCGGGGGGAGCTGGAGCCAATCCCAGCGCAGGGCGACACACAGAGACAGACAACCATTCACACTCACATTCACACCTACGGCCAATTTAGAGTCACCAATCAGCCCAATCCCCTCTTTGCATGTCTTTGGAAACCAGAGTAGCAGGAGGAAACCTACACAGGAACGGGCAGAAAGAGCCCAGTCAGCTACGGGGCTCGAACCTGGAGTATCTCGCTGTGAGACGACAGTGCTAACCACCACCCAATATTCAAGAAGATGTAAACTGAGAGTTGATGTAGATCCATTTATAGCTTTTATTAGATGATTTGGTTGTTACATTTTGTGTTTTGGTTGAGAGAGAGAGAGAGAGAGAGAGAGAAGAACTGGGTGAGACAGGTAGACAGGTAGAGAGGGGAGGTCGAGACCACGTAGTGATGATGCCATACAGGTTCTGTTTTCCTCAGATTCATTGCTCACACTGGACTCCTCAGTGAGCTCACAGAACCAGCGTCAGATTGAGAACACCGCCTGAATTCCTGTTAGGATCCGTTAAGTGATGCAGTTGTGCAGCCGATCCTCCCGGTGCTCAGACTTCTACACTGTGTGAAACGATCTGCTGACTCGACTCGCTCACGTTACCTTGTTGCATAAGTTACGTTGTGTATATACAGTGTAACATACAGGGTAAAGTGTGACTGTATTAAACTTTGCTCTGTACGCTGACGCACCTTAGAGCGACAGGATCCCTCGGCAGGGTGACGCTGACGCTGTTACGAGGGTTATGCTATGACGTTAAAAGAGACATCTCATAAGGGTAATATATTATACTCAGTTTTTACTAAACATTCAGACCAACTCACTTTGCTTTCAAAACTTGTGGCTGGAATTATAAACATTGAGGCCCTGTTTACCTGAGCTCCGTTTTCCAGCAGGATGTGTGTGAAGGATTTTCCCAAACCCTGAGCTGCTCCGCTCACTACGGCCACTTTTCCCTTCAGCATCCTCGTCTGTGTTCAGAAAGAAGAAAAACAGGTTTAAAACAATCTGCTCTTCAGACTACAAATAGAATCCATCATGCTGAAGTCAGATAAAGTCAATGCACTAGGAAGGAGACACGTGATTATTTTAGTTCCTGCTATAAAAATTGAAAATGTTTTTTTTTTACACCATGACTTTTAAACTTTAGATTTTATTACATGAGCTGCGTGATGTCCGAACAGTAACTGCACTGGGCACTACTGAAGCTGCGTTACGTGGAAGACAAGAAAATTTCTTTATTACTTTGAGAACTTCCTCCAAAGATTTTCCAGAGTTCCCACAGCCATGTAAAGGAACTGAGGAGGAACGAGTCTAATGGTCTCCAATTAACAATCAGAATGTGATATTTTCCTGGATTCAGATTTCATTTTTCATGCCAGGAGATGTTCTGGGTGTCATCAAATTAATCAGGTCTGGGTATTTCAGTGGAATGTTTTTCAGTTTTATCTCAATAAACAGGAACACTCTTCAATATTTTTTATCCATGCAGAAAACCTGAAATTCAGGATTGTTTACTTTGACATTTAGTCAGACAAACCCTACAGAGACTGTGACCTGAAGGACTCCTGACCCAGAAACCAGTTAACCATTAAAAACATTACATGTTTGGTTGGAAACCATTAGGTACATGAATCCAGTCTGTACAGGACACGCCGTGGACTAATACTAACAGCTGAGATAAAAGAGCATTATGCAAACCATTATAAACCATTAGACACCAATCAAATACCATTAAAGACCTGCAGTGAGGATCAACAGAACAAAACTCAGAAACATCTCACAGAAAAACCCACAATACATTTCACAAAGTGCTAAACACACCGAAGTATGTAAGAGGTGTTCATAAAAATCTGATGTTAGTACAACTATAATGATAACGAAGCTGTGATGTGAATATAATTATAACCTCAGAGTCTGTGCTGTTTGCAGTGGTGTTGCGTCTCAGGCTGAGTCTCGGTTCCTCCCGAAAAGAGCAGATTAAACTCACAAGACTTTAAGTGGGAGAGCTGTGGGAGGAGCTTAGATCCACCCCTTATAGCTGATTGGTCAGCTCGAGTTCCTCACTGAAATCCTACATTCGGATTTTTGTCCCTGTTTTTCCATAACTACAGCAAACTTTGGTATGAAGTGGAGGAAAAGCAGGAACTGACTCACTGCATCGCCCTCAGCAACACAATATTCAAAAAGATGTAAATGGAGAATTGATGTGGATCCATTTATACCTTTATTAGATGGTTTGGTTGTTACATTTGCCTTTTGGTTGACAAACAGAGAGTGAGAGAGAGAGAGAGAGAGAGAGAGAGAAGCTCTGAATGTTGTAGACGTCCAGCGTTACAGTAAAAGTGTAGAGTAAAAGCTTACAGTAGGATGCATGCTGTAACGCCAAAGAAAAACAGGCCATCTGAGATTCCTCTCTGTGCTTCATGACCACTCGGTGCTGAATATTCTGTTGTTTGCTGCATTAAAACAAGAGTACAGACACGTTTCATTTCCACTGCAGGAGGTGAAACAGCAACACATGAGACCAACACTAGAAGTAGCCCTAATGCTGATACATGGGTTCTGTCCTTTGGGTTTTGGGTCATCCATCCATCCGTTATCTACAGCGTTTATCTGTTAGGGTCATGGGGAAGCTGGAGCCAATCACAGCTGACTTCAGGTGAGAGGCGGTTAGGGTGAACCATTCACACACATTCACACCTGTGGGGGATTTAGAGCAGCCGGAGCACCTGGAGGAAACCCACACAGGTACGGGGAGAACATACACACTGCACACAGAGAGAACCCAACAGGTCAGCAGGTTGGACAGGTCAGCACCCTTCTTGCTGTGAGGAGACAGTGCCCCCTATCTGCCCGTTCTGGATCAGATCCTTTTGAAGTTCATTTTTACTGCAACATTCATCCTCGCCTTGAACCCTGAAAAAACAATAGTTTCATTTGTCTGTCAGTTGTACAGAATGGTGCTGGTGATGATGAACACTGACTGAAAGAGCGACTTATGAAGTTTGGAAGCAGTGGTGATTGAAGACGTTTTATATGAAAGTGATGCAAAAGTCTACACTGTTTAGTTCACACAGTCTGTTAGGGTTTCAGAAAAGTGGACATGAAACTGAGACAAATCTGAAAATGATTGTAAAAAAAACCTGTAAAATTTGTTGTTCTTGTTGGATTATTACTTATTGTATTATTGTGTCATTTTCCATGAAGAGGGAGCTCTGTGTTCGGCAGCAGTGTTTAACGCAGACCAAGATGTTGGTCACAGATGAGAATGTCACTATGAACAGATACAGCACTCTGTATAACTCTCTGTACTACTACTACTACTAATAATAATAATAGATGATGATGATTATTATTATCGTTATTATTATTATTATTTTTTTTTTTAAAGTAAAGTAAAGTGGCTGCTCTCCACCAGGGGGCGCGCAAACTGTACATCACCACTACTATACTGCACATACATATATACGGTATGTGTGTGTGTGTGTGTGTGTGTGTGTGTTGTGCAGACACGCTGAAATGACTCAGTAATGCAGAAATTGTGTGTTTATTGTTGCTGTGACTTCTATTTATTTTGCACAAGTTTAGAAATGACTGCTCAGTCTGAGTGTGTGTGTTTAAAGAAATAAAGCTCACACACACACACACACACGCACACACACACACACACACTGCTTACTGAGCAGTTCTATATTTCAAAGCTGTCTAGTGTGTTCTGCTGACAGCTGCTGAGTCCAGTTTTTGTGCATTGTGTGCGCGTGTGTGTGAGTGTGTGTGACAGGAGGACACTGAGAGATTTAATCTGCAGGCTACTGTAGCACCTGATCATGAAAACCAGGAAGTGAAATCAGATGTGTGACCTCACGCAGCATTTAGGAAAGAAATGTTCAATTTTCTTCAGTCATTAGAACTGATGACATCACACACGCACACACATTTAATATCAACATTATAACTTTATCATAATTATGGAGTAAATGACATTCTGTACTGTACAACATGCTTTAAGACGAGCAGCTGAATAATAATCTGTAAGGTGAAGGAGCTGAGAGAATTAAATATAAAACACTAAAATAAAAGCACTTCAAATAAAAAAAATAATCTGATCGTGTGATGATGTGACTCTGATCATGTTCACACACTGTGTAAAATCGAATCAGGAACACACACTTCATTTCAGGAGAGCTTTCTGAGAATGTTCCTCCCAAATGTTACAGAATATTACATAATTTACACTTTAAACCACAATCAGCAGACGCAGGAGGGAAGCACACTGCGATGGAGGAGAGCACTCTCTCTGTAATGACTTAACAGAATATATTCAGGAAGGCTTGGGAAATAGTGAGCTTCCGTGAGTTGGTGATGGTGGTGTCCAGGAACCTGAAAGATTTGAGCTCGTACACAGCTGAGGACGATTGGACTGGTAAATCAGTTTGAGGTACACATCCATGTGTTACTAACATCATAAAATGTTCACATTATAGTCATCCTACCTGATAAATCTGTCATTTAAGAAATGTAGAGTGGTCAATGCTTCGCAGAAAATTTTACATTTTGGTTGTTTGAACAAAAGGTTTGGGAAGCACTGCCTTAAAGGTCCACTATGTAGGGTTTTAAGGGTATCTATTAGCAGAAATGGAGTATTCTCACTCATTCACCTTCTGCCACTTAATCCTGTTCAGGGTCGCGTGGGGAAACTGGAGCTAATCCCAGCTGAGTTCGGGTTTGAGGCGGGGTTACACCCTGGACAGGTCACCAACCCACCGCAGGACCAGAGAATGGAGTATATATTACATAATTCATCAGTATGTCGGCATTAGTGTATAATTAGCTGCAACTCTAAATTGTTATGTGTCTGTAAGTTTAGGATGAGGCCTTTATATCTCCATAAGGGGTGGGTCCACCTTTACAGAGCCACCATGTTGCAGTGCTACAGTAGCCCAGAACGGACAAACCTCTAAACAGCACCTTCCACACTTCGCATTTTATTGTTTACAAGTGGCAGCATGAATCTGGAAGGAAGCACCGGACAGACGACAAAGAAGAAGAAGAAGAAAGGAAGACGAAGGAAGAGGAATCAGTGTTTGTGGAGCTGAGAACAAGTCTGAGAAGTTTGTAAAGTGGAGGATCAGACTTCTTATTTAGGACAGAAAACTTAAAGCAAGAGAGTGTGAATGTCAGTGGTTGGAAGTTCACTACAGACTCCTGACGGCCAGCGTACACTCCGATACACACTGTGAGAGGGAGGAGAGAGAGAGAGGGGCGTTCCTGGGAGGAATCACACCGAGAGGAGCTTCATACGGTGAAGGAGCTCAGAGAGCTCCATGTTCACTGAAGTTCTCTGAACCGCCGTGCGACCACAGCAAGAGCGCGGTGACGTCACGAGCCGCCTGTGCGTGGCCTACGTAACGTAACGTAACGGGCGCGTTCACATCTCCTTCGTCGCTGCTGCGTGCGCGCCCCCGGGCGGCTGTCGCGTGGTGCTGATCGCTGAGGGAAGAGCCAGGCCGAGAGGTTCACGGCAGGATTTATTATTGTTATTATTTTACAACATTTTACATGTTTTAAAGAGAATCCGCCATTGCGGCTCAGAGCCAAGCCGAGTGGAGCGGAGAGGCGCAGGAGTGAGGGGAGAAGCACACAGAGGGACTTTTTGTGGTTTAAGTTGAGAGCACGTTCACGTTGGGAAAGGAGGACCGTAGACATGGCCACTCAGGTGGAGACTCTCCTGCACAGCACCAGCACCCCGACCCCGTCCCCGCTCCTGCAGGAGGAGGACCTCCAGCCGCCCGCCGAACATGGAGCGCTCACCCCGGAGCCGAGCTCCCAGCAGGCCGAGGAGGAGAGCAGCCTGCAGGGCGGGGAGACCGTGGAGGAGAAGAAGCAGTTCAGAGAGGCGCCTCCGCCCAAAGTCAACCCCTGGACCAAGAAGCTGAACTCGGGGACGGTGAACGGACAGACCGCGCCCGGTGAGCTGCCCCAACACTGGCCTCTGTACTCCGGCTACAGACACAAACACACTGCGGTGACCGTGCCGCTTAGGGAGCGTTCATCATCAGGCAGCTGTCACAGCTCCGCTAGCATTCCTAACACACACAGCTAACGCTAGCATGCTGACTCTCCAGCTCCACATGTTAGCCTTCTGCTCTGACTGATCATCACTAGCTAGCTATGTGTGCGCGCGTGTGCGCGTGAGAGTAACCCTGAGGTAAATCTGTATTAATGGTCATTAGCACGCGCGCTTGCTAATAAACCGCCTCATTGTGGCTCAGTGTCACAGTCTGCCTTTTAAAGCCGTGTTTGTTGTTGTTGTTATTATTATTATTATTATTATTATTTCCTGTGATATTTCTGTGGAGTTTTGTCTCTATCGCACCATTAAGAGCCCTGCAACCCAGTGTGCGGGCTAGCTAGGTGATGCTAACTGCTAGTTCATTCACCCGGCCTGTCTCGTGCTGTGTGCTAACAATGGCGGACGGGCCTACACACAGGCTAGCACATGCTAACTGCGCTAAACCACACACAACCGGGTTATAGCATTTAATTAACGTTTTGTTCCAGTCAGTAATTGTAGTTTATTGCCACGAGCGCGTGAGATTTTCTCATATTGTCGAAGCCCCGAGGCTAATCAGGGTTGTTAGCGGTGTGGAAGTACCCGGATGAGCTCCACGTGTTTGTCCCCACGCCTGGGCTCGGACTGGTTTCGGGTCACTACAGGAAAGTCGCCTTTATTCCGCAGCAGCTGTGTGAATAATTCCAGATGTGCGTGTAGGGTGAGGGTGGTTTGGTGGAACATGAGAAACTGGGCAGGATAAACACGTCTAAAAGGTAAGTCTGAGGTTAGCTTAGCCTGAGCTTTAGCCTGACACATCATGTGTTTTATATCCTTTCCTGAGCGGGGTTGCAGCCTTCCTGTACTGTGTGTGTGTGTCTGTGTCTGAATTATGACATGGGAAAGGAGTTAAACAAGTGTGTGTGTGTGAGAGAGATGGCTGAGGTCATGCTGATTTCCCATCATGCTCCTGTACTGAGAGGCAGCCTGCTGCAGCCATGTGACTGAGCAAAATCCTCACATTTAGGGATGATGACTCTTCAACTTTAACACTGTGTGTGTGTGTGTGTTTGCTCTTTAGTATAAACTGTGCTGATCTTTGCTCAGTTAAACATGGCCTCACAGCACTACAGATATTAATAATTTTACTCCGTGATCTGGAGCATTTGTGCTGAACAGTTTCAGCACACGGTGCATTTACAGTACAGCGCTGTAGAATTCTGGACTCTGATTGGTCAGAAGCTGTTGATTAGTTCTCTTTGCCAGCAGCTCTGACGGTCGTGCTGGTTTATTTTGCATGCACTCACTTTAATATGCTGTCATTTCTATTGTAATGGTTCATTCACAGTGACGTGTATGGCGCTTAAAGTGAGGGGATATTTCTATAAGGTGTATGGAAGGAGTCTCCAGTGTCAGCGCCTTGTCTGATGGTCTTCAGGACGGAGGAGTTTACACTGCTGTGAGGATTCTCGATAACATGACGACTGGCTGTGATTTATTTATTGATTCATTCATTCTTGGTCACTTTGAGAGACGCAAGCTGTAACATCCACAGATGTTGGAACGAGAGAGTGAGGGAGAACAAGAAATGACTTGATCATGAAATAGATAAAAAGGATGACATGTTGTTCTTTAATAAATATAAATCCCAACAGTGAGTAATTGGCTGTTGTGTTTAGAGGAATGAAACACTTGAGTCCCTTTTCCATACCAAACCCGTTAGTTTAGTGGGTAACACACAACACTGGAAACGGCGCACGTTTTCATTCCCCCTCAGTCTTGTGTAACCGTTCAGTAGAGGGTGTGGTGTGTTCCCACCTGACTGCACGACCTCTGCGAAGTGTGTAAATGAGCGAGAGCGGATATTCCCCAGGTTTCAGTCTGTATTGTGAAAAGCCCGAGCTGAGACATTAGCTGGTTAGCAACATGGCTCCAGTGGAGCTGCGTCACGTCTCAGGTGAGGGAGCTCTCTGCCTGTGGACGTTTCCAGCCCGGTCTGCCGGTGCTTTCCTTCCTCGCTGTTGAGTTTGCGGCTGGTCGCTTTTGTGATGTGCTCTTGTAGTAAAATCGTCAGTGTGAGAGTGTGTGGGCGTGGTCTTGCGTGTGTGTGTGAATAAATGAACTCAGTAATGATCGTTTGTTAAACTGACAGTGAATTTGTTGCTATCTTTGCTGGTCACAGGCTGCGCTCCGTACGTATATAACCATAAACGCAGAGCGGCTCGTAACGCTCAGGTCATCATGTGTTTGTGATGTCAACATGGCGAAGTGATTCATCTGAGTTCTGACAATGAGGTGATCTACAGCTCAGTAACGCTGCTCTCCCAGGTCCGATCCAGTCCCAGGCTGTAATCTGGTGCGGTTTAAAGTGGACGGATTTCGGGGACAGTGCGGTGCGGATCGGGTTCTGTCCCCCACACAATGACGTTTAACCGTAAACGCATTATTACCTACAGCTCCGACCAACAACTCAATCAGCTTAAGGGATGCACTGAGTCCCAGCGCCCTCATAACACACGCTGAGCACAGAGCAGGCACGGCGACATGTTCGGAAACGCACGTTTTTAACGTCTCCATGAAAACACTGAAATCTGAGCTTTAACCTGACGCCACTTCAGAGGGGACGTTTTTGAACGAGCTTCATTTCCAGTGAAACACCGTTTGAGAGTACAGGAGTGACAACAAACATCACTTGCAGAAATCAGCATGTGTGAGGGTGGGGCCTGTCACTGGGGCGGGGCCTGAGACGGAGCACTGTTGAGAAGAGCCTGTACTGTGAGCACACACACACCAACATAATGCTGATGTACACTTGCTGTTAGTGTAGAGGACACAAAATGGCTGCACACACATCCTGGGGTTGTTGGGCGCATCACGCACTCGCACCAGGAACTAACGTGACGCGTCAGAGTGGCGAGATAGCAGCGTGACCTGCGGTGGCAGTATAACACCATGTGACCCTGAACACGAGTGAATGGACAAACTAACGCTGTGCAGAACATTTTGCTTTTTACACCTGCCCTCAACTGCCCTCTCCTGCCCTCTCACTGTGGGAGTGAGCGCAAGCTGCTTCATTCCTGTGTTTCTGATGAACCCTCAGAAACATATTTTATTGGATTTAGCAGAATGCAGTAACGGTGTGTGTGATGCTGAGATGGAATACAGAAGTGCAGGGTTTTAGCAGCAGGTGTGCGAACAAAGCAAAAATGCTTTAATCGGCAACGTTTAGACCACGTGGATTTCCATCGACGCGCTAAAGACCTGACATCTGTCTGCGTTCACACTCACTGCTGATCCACCAGCCTGTCTGACCGTGTGTGTGTGTCTGACCGTGTGTGTGTGTGTCTGACTGTGTGTGTGTGTGTGTCTGACCGTGTGTGTGTGTGTGTGTCTGACCGTGTGTGTGTGTGTGTGTCTGACCGTGTGT
>JAQMCW010000012.1:32051-43843 GCA_030068335.1 Chrysichthys cranchii
AATATCCTGAAGGATAACAAAACTTTAAATGCTTCAAAATGGTAACTGTTAGTAATTTTAAAATAGCTGTATTTTGTTAATTTAATTTTCAGTGTTTTAAGAGTCATTTCAATAAATAAATACTGTGGGACTTAGAAGAGATATTTTGTTGTAATGCTTTTGTTAATTTTCTATTGAAATTAAAGCACGTTTTCTACATATCCCATGTTATTTTTTTCTCTTATGAGTTGAATTACCAAAACACTCCATCCATCTGCTCCTGGTCCGGCCCTTCTGTCAAATTTTAGAACCCTCTGTGGCCCACGAGTCAAAAAATTTGCCCACCCCTGCCTTAGGCCCAAGCATTTTTTTTTGTCGTTTCACCTAACCCTGTGTTGCAGGTTAGTTCCATCACCAAAAAACCTATACTATCTGCTTCACCTTGACACAGGTGCATTTACCTTTATCCCCACCTTGTCTACCAGGCTCCTCCCACACAGGCAGTCTCTCTTTAAGGAGCTCTATCTGAGCAGCGTGAATTTGAGAGAGGCTGATGCGCTGAGCCTCCATCTGCAGCCTACATTCCTCCTGAGAGACAGACAAAAGAGAGACAGTGAGAAGCAAACAGAGAGAAAAAAGAAAGAGAGAGTGAAAGATCAAAGAAAATTAACATTTACTCACTCAATAACTACCTGGTAAAGGTTTATGAATGAGTACTCACATGTTCTAAGCCTTCCATGCTGTCTATTTGTGTCACTGAGGGTTCCAAGTGTGTTTCTCCATACTGGCTGTCCACCTGTCTCTCGCACGCGCACGCGCACACACACGCGCACACGCACACGCACACGCACACGCACACGCGCACGCGCACGCACACACACACGCACACACACACGCACACACACACACACGCACACACACACGCACACACGTCAGCCAAGAAGCTAAGATTAGTCCAGAGGAGAATCTAGTATCGATCCCAGGTGAGTTCCAAAGTGAGTCGTCCTTTGCAAGGAAAGTTGGCCGTCAGTCATGAGGTGAGTCAGTAGTTTTTCCTGAGGCAAGTCAGTTATTACCAAGTCAGTCATTAGTCTGAGGCAAGTTAGTGGTCAAAAGTCTAACCTTGTGTTGAGTTAGTTGTCAGTCTGGAGGCCGGGTGGCCATTAACTAGTTAAGTCATAAGAGTTTCAAGGCAAATACACCAACAATGTCACTAAAAACGAGAAGTAGCAGATGAATATGAAAGCTCACACAGCTCATCATTCTTCACTTCAACAAATGTTTTTCTTTACTCAAATATAATATTTCCAAATCTGTACATTTAGTTTTCTAATCTGTTATTCTGGATGACAGACAGAATTATATTTGCAAGCAGCACTACTGATGATTTGAAATCATTTCCCATCATTTCAGATAGTGCTTCACTTTTTCTCATCTTATATATTGAGGTAGTCCTCAAGTTACTATGGAGATGCGTTCTGACATACCCATCGTAAGTGGAAAATGTCATATGTCGAACCACTACTTAGCCTAGCTTAGGTAGCTTACCCTACCGAAGCATGTTTTCCTGTAGGAGACATGCTGAGGCATTTACAAGACATGCTTTTGAATTAAAATTAGCTCTTGAAGCACACAAAAAACCACATGTACCGTACAGTACACCGATACACAGGGTAACTGCGTGAGTTGCGGGAGAGAGTGAGGCATGAGAGTGAGGCGAGTGACGCGTACATATGGGCATCATCCGTGTACTTCCAGGTCTTGTCTGAACGTATCGTACATCATACGCTGTTACTCTGGCCTGCCAGAGATGCCTGCCCGCAAATCAAATATTTTCTAAATATTTTACAATTTTTAGCACATCGCAATCATCAATGTAACTTTGAAAAATGGTAAGTTGGGCCATCGGAACTAGGGGAGCACCTGTATTTGTATTTGATGTACTATGATAAGGGATTACCTTATGGTATTCATTCACTTCTTAAAATATGCAAGGTTATTGACCAAAATTGTAAGTAAATTACAGAACTAAATATCTGGTAGGTATTTAGGTATGCATTTCAAATCCTGAGGTCTGCATTATTTCTAGATATTTCCTGTTTTTCCCCCCTCATACACCTTCACCACTTGTTTATTTTTTTTCATAACATTCTCTGCCTCCTCCACTCTTTCATCTGTATGGACTCTCACCTCTTGTGTGCTCTCTGTGTTCTCCCTCCTCTTCACTTGCCTGTCTCTCTGTCCTCTCTCCTCTCCCTTTCTCTCTCTATATTTTCTAGCCTTTGCTGGCTGAATGTCTCTTGATCTCTACATTAATGAGCTCTCTCTTTGAACACAGTGTCTTTATCTTTACATCATTTACATATTCAATTCTCACTGTTCTACACTCTCCTGATCAGAACCAACTCCTTTATTACACCATAAAGACAAACACCTTAGAGAAAAAGGCACAGTTTAAGAAAAGCAGAGAAAGAGAGACAGAAAGGAAAAACAAAAAGCAAAAACACAATGCACCACGCACATGATTCAACTGTTGCATGCAACAATTCAACTGCAGCTAAAGGCTAATTGAAATGCTACACACACACACACACACACACACACACACACACACACACACACACACACACACACACACAATCTACTGCTAAGAGACCAGTGAAACTCACTCACCTGTTTCTCTGAGGCACTCTCCGGCTCGTTCTCTCTGTCTGTGTGCTTCACTGCAGCAGCAGGTTGAGTGTGTGTTTGAGTGTGTGTTTGTGTGTGTGTGTCAGTGTGTGTTTGTGTGTGTGTGTCAGTGTGTGCGTAAGAGCGTGTCGCTGCAGCAGCGATGATCTTAGTACGAGCGTGTGTTTTCTGCTTCACGCAATCACTGCGATGCACAACACAGACATCTGTCTCTCTTACACTCTCCTCCTCCGCAGCAGTAGCCTGAGAAAGGGGTGGAGCCAAAAGCTGCCCAGTCTTATCCACCCCTTCTTCCTGAAGCTCCACCTCAGAAAATTGACTCTTGAGCGGTCTCGGTTTCTTAGTGTCAGACGTTGTCTCTAAACTTTTGACCCTGCTGGTCTTTTGTCTCGCCTTCCTGGCTGCCTTAAGACCCGCCTTCTTTACTTGAACTTGGTCTGTGACCTCCGCCTTCCCCAACTTCATCCTCTGTCGCTCTGCCTCCTTTTGCTGATGTACCGTCTCTTTCTGTCCCACCAGTTGCACCAGTGCCTCCTTTTCTGTAACCTTCTGCAGCTCTGTCTCTTCTTGCTGTAGCACTGCCTCTTTCTGGGTCACCTGTTGCATCATCTCCACCTTCTCCAGCTTCATTCTCTGTAGCGCCATCTCCTTTTGATGTAGCTCTGCCTCCTTCTGGTCCACTCGTTGCACTAGCTCTGTCTTCTCCAGCTTGATCTCCTGGAGCAGTGCCTCCTTTTGATGTAGCTCTGCCTCCTTCTGGTCCACTCGCTGCACCAGCTCTGTCTTCTCCAGCTTGATCTCCTGGAGCAGTGCCTCCTTTTGATGTAGCTCTGCCTCCTTCTGGTCCACTCGCTGCACCAGCTCTGTCTTCTCCAGCTTGATCTCCTGGAGCAGTGCCTCCTTTTGATGTAGCTCTGCCTCCTTCTGGTCCACCTGTTGCACAAGCTCCGTCTTCTCCAGCTTCATCATTTTAAGCTCCTCCTCTTTCTGTTGTAGCACTGCCTCTTTCTGGTCAACCTGTTGCACCAGCCCTATGTTTTCTAGCTCTAGCTTCTTTAACTCCAGATCTTTCAATTCAGTTTGTTCTTTCAACCCTGCTCTCTCCAACTCCAACTGTTTTAGCGCCACCTCCTTCAGCTCCAACTGTTCAAGATGGCCTGCCCTCTCAAGCTCCACCATCTTGATCATTGCCTCCTTTTGTTCCACCTGTTCCAATAACCATGCCTTCTCCTCTTCTACTCTTTTAAGATCCACTTCCCTCCTTTTAATCTGGTCTACCAGTTCTGCATTCTCCAGTTTCATGTTGTTTATCTCAGTGTCTTTCTGTTCCACCTGCTTCACCAGCCCTGCCCTTTCCAGCTCCACACTTTGGAGCTTCTCCATAAGCTCTGTTGTGTCTTTTTCCACTAATGCTCCTCCATCTGGTTCTTCATACTCCTTCTTCATACTCTGAATGGATCCTTGCTCCTTTTGAGACTTTAGATCTTGAAGCTGTGTTTCAAGGCCCTGGAGTTTCTTTTCACAATGCAGCGTCTGTTCCCGAAGTCTTTCTTCCAACTCTGCTCTCAGCTCCTGGTAGTTCACCTCAAAGTTCTTTTCTGCAAATGAGAATGTGCTCTTCTGCCTCTCAATTTCAGCTCTTAGTTCATCGGCCATCTCATTTGCCTGTCTGTTCTCTGAAATCAGAGTGTCCATTTTCTTCATCAATATCTTGTGATCCTCCTCAAGAGACTTCAGTTCTTCCACGAGGGATGCATTTTTTTCGTTCAGAAGTTTATTTTCTGATTCAAGTTCCTCCTGACTCTGCTCAGACTCCTTTGTCAGCTGATTTTTGCACAGTACACCATCAGGTTCCATCTTTTCACTCTGTCTCCATTGTAGCACCTGAATCTCTGTCTGCAGGGCTTTCAGTTCTGAGACCAGCTCCTCCACCTGAGATGTCTCCAGTGCTTGGCTCAGGTCATTTTTCAGTGTGCCAATCTCTTCCAACAGTGAAGTTCTTTCTGCTGCCACAACTGATCTCTCGTTCTCAGCCACCCTTATACGTTCCTCATACCCACTGCGGAGTTGTCGAACAATCTCCTCGTGTTGCTGGTCGAGCTCATCCCGCAGGTTCTGCACATTCATCTGGCTCTCATGCTGAAGATCTTCACGAAGCCTAGAAAGTTCTTCCTCATGGCTGAATAGCAGCTGTGTACGAAGGCGTTCAAGCTCAGCTTCCTGTGACTCAGCCATGCGATCAAGGACTGCATCCTTCTCCCTTTCCAGCATTTCTAGCTTGATCCGGTAATTGGTAATCTCAGATTCGTGCTTGGCCTCTAGCTCACTTGAGGCTTCCTGAACAGATGCTAGCTGAGCCTGAAGGTCAGTTATCGTGGCATGAAGCTGAAGATGCACCTCTGATGGGCTCTTCTCCTTATCCCTTAAACGCAAGTCCGTAGTGAGCTGCTGTACCTGGTTTTGCAGCAATAGCTTTTCCTCATATGTCTGTGTGAGATCATGTTCTGCTTTTTCTCGCAGGACTTGCATCTCCTGCAGCCGTTGCTGGAGCTCAATCACCCTGACATTCAAGACATTGACCTCTCCTGTGTTTTGAGTCAACTGAGTTGTTAATCGCTCAATTTCAATGCTATGCTGGTCCGAGACAATTTTAAGTTCTGTGGAATGCTGATTAAAGATATTTGCTTTCTCTTCTGTGTGCCGAGCCACGAGCTCTTGTTTCATCTGAACAATTTGCTGCCCATACATCTCATCCAGTTCTGCCCTTAGCTGGTCCAGTCTTCGTGTAGCATCTTGCTCTGCCCTCTGGAGAACCTCGCCTTCTGACTGGCTGCCCTGATGGTAGCGTTTCTGAAGGGCTTCCACAGTGCCCATCAATTGCAAAATTTCACCTGAAGAAAGTCGCTCCTTCTCCTTGGAGACCTGGAGCTCTGCCTGACAACCATCTAGGTCACTGATTTTTGCCTCCAGCTGCTCACTAACATTAATTAAACGCTTTTCAGATTCCTGAAGATTGTCTCGGAGTTGGGATAATGATTGTTCATGCTCTAGTATCAGCCTTTCTTGTTCTTTAATCTGCAAATCCTTCTTCTGAAGTCTCTGGGCAAAGGATTCTTCTGTACCCCTTGAGATCTAATAAGACAGAGGAAAAAGTCAGTATTACATAAATTTTTTTGATATATGGTCAGTTCACAACTGAATGTGAAGAGAACATCCTAAATCATGTCATGCAGTAAACCGAGCAGTAAACCAAATAAGGACAAATTAATACTTAAGTCAACTCAAGAAGAATTAGATAAAACTGAAGAATACCCATTCAGATAATTATTGACAGTAGAGCCAACCCACCAACTCAAGTTCGGACATCCTTTGCTGGATCTGCGTCATCTGCAAAATCTGCTCCTGAAGACCATTGTCCTTAGCCTCACTCTCCTGTAATTGCTCCTGAAGACGTTTGACCTTGCTGTCCATTTCCTCTGTCTGCTCCTGGAGACCTCTGATCTTTCCTTCTCTATCTTCTAGCTGCATCTGGAGACTTTTGACTGTTGTGACCTTCTCATCCAGCTGTTGCTGATAAAGCAGGACTTGTTGTCGGGCTTGTAGGAGATCGGCAGCAGCACTGCTGATACTGGAGCTCCTTAATGACTCACCTGCCTGTAACTACAAGTAACACACCCATGTTAAAATGCGAAACAGAAATCCACGTAAGAGATCATAATTAAGCTTTACATGCATGTGTACTTGCTCAGAACCATACTCATACTCTTCTCAGAGTGGGAAATTATGGTATAATGTGTAGTAGCTTTTGCTCAGATAGGTGAGTTTTGATGGTACCTGTTGGTTCTGTTAAATTTACCCATTAGCTCTGCCAAATGTTCTGCTGAATGAGTCTAAGGGTCCCTCTCAGACGTAGTCCCAGTAGTTGAGCCTGAATGGTACTTTTTTCCAATTAGATGTACTATCTGCATGGGTGTGTGTATGCAAGTATGTTTTTGGGTTCTAGTAAATATTATAGTAGTTGTTTGGGTGCAATAGTACATGTTAATTGTACAAGATGTGTTACAAGGTAAAGGTAGGTAAAATCATTTAGTATATCATGTGATACGTTACCCCTGTTGGTTCTGATGAGTGTACCCCTTGGTTTTGCTAGCTCTACCTGGTTAGTTCTTTCAGGTATACCTGTTGGTTCTGCTGGGTGGACCTGGTGGCTCTGTTAAGTGTAGCCATTGACTCTGCTACGTGTACCTATTGGTTCTGAGAAGTATCCCCATTGTTTCCGCTAGGTGTACCTGCTAGCTGTTTCATGATGGCTAACATTTTACTAAGTGCCCTTTGTTCACAAACTGCCCCCAGCAGATCCAGCAGAACTCTGACAGCAGAGCTGTCCATCCTAATCAGTTTGTTGAGTTTCTTTGCAGCCTTTGCACCAATTCTGTTTCCTAAGCACACAACAGCATATAAAATAGCACTAGCTCTAACCTGCCATCCCCAGAAGTGATGTGCACACATCAAAGCACAGCAATCCTCAGAAAAGAGAGGCAACTTTGGCCTTTGTTGTACATAGCATCTGCATTAATAGACCAATCCAGATTTTTACCCAAATGCACTTGCTAGGTGTACCTTTTATTCCAGATAAGTGTATGTACCTATTGGTTCTGCTAGGTGTAGCTATTGGTTCTGACATGTGTACCTGTTGGTTATGATGAGTGTGTACCTGCTGGTTCTGCTAGGTGTACCTGTTGGTTCTGATAAGTTTACCCACGTGCACCTGTTGGTTCTGATATGTTTACCCAAGTGCACTTGTTGGTTCTGCTAGGTGTACTTGCAAGTTCTTATAAATGCACCTATGGGTTCTGCTAGGTGTACCTGTTGGTTCTGATAAGTGACCCCAGTGTTTCAGTGAGGTACATTTTGATACCTGTTGAAACTGGATCTGTAGTTTCTGGCTTTTTTCAGTGAGGTCAAGGAACTCGCGCATCACCTCATCTTTCTCAGCCCGAGCCTGCTGTAGGTTTGCTGTTAGCTGTGTGATGATACCATCTCTCTGTTTCAGAGCTGCCTCAAAGTCCTGGAGCTAGAACCACACACACACACACACACACACACAGTATGTAAAATATTAAGGGTGACATACAAGTGACTCATGACCCTCAGACATGCTGTTCAGATTTACCAGTTATGAACTGCTGCAATTTTCAGTAAAACATGCTGTATATGGTCCACCACCTTATCCAGAGGGATGTACACATCTCATTTATACAGCTGAGCAGTTGAGGATTAAGGGCCTCATCATAGAACAGGTATCACTTAACATACGTCATGTTTTACATTTTCACCCGACTGATGTTTACTGAATAAGTTAAATCAGACTGTTGACCAGTACCTGTTGTACTCCTTCAGTTCCAAACGTAGCTCTAATTTCTTCTAGTTCTCGGCTCAAGTCCTCCACCGCCACGTTTTTGGCAGCGAGTTCATTCTCCATCTCCTGTAATCTGCTGAGTGCATATAGCTCCTCGTCCTGAACAGAGAAATGAAGAAAATTAGGTAAAAAAATAAAGTTATGTAATTTATCATATAAACTCATTCACTACTGATTGCTTCTTAAATTGCTTTCACACCATTATTTATGAATTTATAGGATCCAAACCTGAACACAAAAAAAATTTAATAATTCACCCGTGCATGAACACTACAAAGCCAGGTCTCGATAAATGAATAGCTAATTCTGAGTAATGGATTAAGAAGTTTGGCCGTCATATCCAGAGTTTCTCATTTTATTTTGTTGAACATATGGCGTGACATGTTTGATTCCAAACTGAATCTTGATTTTCTCACTAGAATTGGAAATAGACCACCTTGATTAGACGCTCTCGGACACGAGTGTGATTACCGAGTTCTTACCTGACTAAAAAATTGTCCAAAAAAAAAAAAAAAAAAAAAGAAAGAAAAAGAAAAAAAAACCCACACTAAGGACTGATTAAAATATAATAAACATGTGAAAGCACCATTTCCCCCCAATGTTCTTCCTTGTTTTCTTTATCTTCCAGTTTTTTTTCTTCTCTTGCTCTCTTCCTACATCTCTGTCTGTCTGTCTGGATCTAAAGGTTATACCTTTGGCAGCTTAAAAGCCTTTTCATAATGCCATCTCTCTCTCCCTCTTTAAATTTCTCTCTCTCACTCTATTTTTCTGCACAAATGAAGTTTCCAAGGTAATGTACACACAAAAGAGCCGAGCAGCCCCCTTCCTGCCGTTCCCTGCTGTGAAGGCAAAGTTAATGTGCACCAGAGATCTGCAGCTCACGGCCTCTGATTCAAATCTAGGGGTGTAACAGTATGATTCATACTCAGTATTTAATTGTCATTGTTATTTATCAGAATAACACCGTTTCTAGGACATCACAGTAGTGACAGCATCCCATTTTTACAGAGAGGACAACATTAAACGCTGTGCATCACAACAGCTGCAGTACAAGGGTCTGATTATTACATTTAGGGATCTTATTTGATATCGGTCAAAGATTCTTGTTTAGAATACAGTAATCCCGCGCTATATATCGCGGTTCACATTTCGCGTCCCTGGCTATTCGCGGATTTTTATTCATCGAATATATCAAAAAAAAATTTGTGGATACCCCCAGTATTAAAAAACATAAGCATCAATTAAAATGCAATAAAATATTAATAACGTATAAAATACAGTACAGTGTAGATCATATTTACACAAGAGCCAAAGAACACGTAGCGTTGTTTACGAAAACACGGTGTGGGGATACTGAAAAAAAAAATACGTCTGGAGGTACGAGTCTGGCCAATTGGAATGCTCTATTCATTTCACCTTGGTTGTGATCGGCTGCTGGCTACAATGCATACGGTTGGGGAGAAGCAAAAAGCATTCACCAACATCCCAGTTCTTCGCCAGTAGAAGTCCTCGCTATAAATGTGATGTTTAAAGAGTGTGGGAGGATCATTTAAAGCTTGAACTATTTTTAAAAAAGCATTTAGGGTAGGCGTCCACGTATCGCAGATTTTCATCTTTCGCAGAAACTTTTGGAACGTAACCCCCATGTAAGATGAGGGTTTATTGTATTACTCAAATTATTCACCAAGCTCAAAAGTCTTCTGATGGTTTTTTTTTAAGGTGAGACAATACAGGTGTCATGCATGGTTATGAAAATAGGATTTTATTCCACTATTCAGTAAAATCTAAACTTATATTCAACAATAATCAAAAGTTTTGGAAAGTGGGCGGAGTTTGAAACCTTCTCTGAGGGTACCTATGTGACTGAGTAAACGAAAACAAAAACCGTGAAAAACATTTGGACAGAGTTTGAGAGTTTTGACAATGTTCACTTTTTCTATAATTAAAGAGAAAACACATTATAGAGGCAATTCATTCACAAAGCTGAAAAATGACCACAGGACCGACATTTCCACCTGCAGTGTCTTGCCTTAAATGACATAAAATTGCAATAGCTTTTAAAATTGAACATAAATTTTCCTCATCATCATTTATGCCATATATCTTAGCATAATGTAAATGTCATGCCTGATTCACACTCCTTTATCAGGCCGTACCACCACACCAGTTCATTGTTACACCCCAAATCATAATCAGAAGCAGACAAGCTCCTCCGCCTTGAAGGATTCAAAAAAGAGCAAGCAGGTTAGTGAGTTAGAGGAAATCATGGGCACAAACAGTGAGGAACCAAGCACCACGTACAAGAAGAGGTAAAGGACTGATAGATTAGCAACAAACAAGTACAAGCTCAGGGACGAATTACCATACCCCAACGTCCAGCGATTTCTCAGCCGTCTCATGACCATTCACCTGTCAATTCACAAGTAACCAGCAGGTGTCTTTAAGAAGCTCATCAAAGAGACCAGACATGTCTTCATAATCTCAAAATTCCTTCAAGGTCTTAAAGAGTGTGGAATAAACTTACTTATTCAGAATAAATTTGACTCTCCAGGTACCTTTTTGATGGTATGACCTCAAAACCTTAAATGTGTAGTGTCTGATCTTGAGACTAGAATGGGTTGCTTTTGGACCTTGTGGTCTAATCTCATAATCTTAAAAGGTCTAATCATGCATGTAGTGGTAGAGTCTTAAATATAATCTTGAAAGGCTAATCCTGTAGGCCTGCTCTTTAATCTTACGACATAATTTTAAATGTATAATGCTGAATTATGTGGTATGTGTAATGACACAATCCTGAATGCTAAATCCAGAACGCCTAATCCCAAAAGGCTAATCCTGAAAACTAAATTCTGCAGACCTAATCCTGGAGATTTAACCCTTACACAATAATCTTGAAGGTCTAATACTGACACAGACAAAAAAAACAACAACAACAAAAAAAAACCGTAAATCTAAAGCCAAAAACCTCTGTGTGAGTCTTAGAATTCTCCCAGTGTTATGTGTGATCTGTGTAGGGTGTTACAGGTACACAGGTGTATTAATTGTGAAACAGAGTGTGTTACGTGTATTACCTCAGAGGAATAATCTTCTGCTGTGGTGGAGATTTCACTCTCAGGCTGAAACAGATTAAAGAAAACAGAAATTACAATTTAAGAACTGTGTACCCCATGTAGGGGCGGGGGGTAGCTCAGGGGGTTAAGACACTGGACTACTGATCGGAAGGTCAGGAGTTAAAATCCAAGCTGCCACTGTTGGGTTCTTGAGCAAGGCCCTTTACCTCAACTGCTGAACTGTATAAATGACATAAAAAAAAAAATGTAAGTGGATAAGATAAGATACGGATCTGGATAAGAGCGTCTGCCAAATGATGGTAATGTAATGTAGTCCCCAGGGAGCCCAGTGTAGTCCCAGCGTAGCCCAGTGTAGTCCCCAGTGTAGTCCCAGTGTAGTCCTCAGAGAGCCCAGTGTAGCCCTAGTGTAGTTCACTGTAGTCCCCAGGGAGCCCAGTGTAGTCCCAGCGTAGCCCAGTGTAGTCCCCAGTGTAGTCCCCAGAGAGCCCAGTGTAGCCCTAGTGTAGTTCACTGTAGTCCCCAGGGAGCCCAGTGTAGTCCCGGTGTAGTTCACTATAGTCCCCAGGGAGCCCAGTGTAGTCCCGGTGTAGTTCACTATAGTCCCCAGGGAGCCCAGTGTAGTCCCGGTGTAG
>JAQMCW010000012.1:134218-147406 GCA_030068335.1 Chrysichthys cranchii
GCGATTTTAACTGCATGACGCCGCGTGAGGTTTTCAAAATCATCCACGCCTGGGACAGACATACTCCCAGTATAAAAGTGGTCGTAGCCGTCCCACTGAGACCAAACCAAAAAGTTCTGCAAATGCAGAGAAACCAGCTGTCCTCTACACACAAAACATCAATACACATATAGAAAAGACAAAAAGTTAGTAAAAAAAGAAACACTGGCACACAGCCAAGCTCACACACTCGCTCACAGCTCACAGCTCCACCCACTCACGCATGCGCACACACACAGAGAGAGAGAGAGAGAGACTGTGCGTCCGCGTGTGTGTGAGAGAGAGAGAGAGAGAGAGAGAGACTGTGTGTGTGAGAGAGAGAGTGTGTGTGTGAGAGAGAGAAAGAGAGAGTGTGTGTGCGCGCATGTGTGAGAGAGAGAGAGAGTGTGCGCGCGTGAGTGAGAGAGAGAGAGAGAGAGAGAGAGTGTGTGTGCGAGAGAGAGAGAGAGAGAGAGAGCGCGCGCGAGAGAGTCTGTGTGTGCGCGCGTGTGTGAGAGAGAGAGAGAGAAAGAGTGTGTGTGAGAGAGAGAGAGAGAGAGAGTGTGTGTGTGTGTGTGTGTGTGTGTGTGTGTTTGCCCCTCGGTTATCCTGCCTGATTACACCTCTATCGAGACGGAGAGCCTTTTCATCCTGATCAGGAACAACATTCTCCACAGGAGAACTATTTAGTGCCTCAAACCTCCCAAAGAAGTTATTGAGTTCATTGAGGAAGTCTGCGTCATGGTCACTCACAGGAGGCCCATCCTGTAATTTGTGATAGCCCATATGCCTTGCCACAAATTCCTGGTGTTGGTGGCATTATGGAAAAAATCCTGGGTTTCTTTTTACCGTGAATACGCTTTGCTAGTCTGATGGCACGGTTCAAGTTGGCTCGGGCTGTTCTCCATGCCTCCTCATCACCAGACTTGAAGGCTGAGTTCTTAAGCATTTTGCGTACTTCAGTCATCCAGGGCTTTTGGCTGGCCCGGGTGATGATGTTCTTTGTGATGCTAATGTCCTCCATACATTTGTTAATGTAGGCTGACACAGACACGGCACACTCATCTATGTTGGTGATTGGTCATTGTAAGTGGCAGCTGCTTTGAACATGTCCCAATCAGTGCACTCAAAACAGCCCTGTAGTGCCCCCATAGCCCCCTCAGGCCAAACCCTCACCTGCCTCATTGAAGGTTTTTCTCTGATCAGCAGGGATTAGTATGCAGCAATTAGCAAAACAGATAGAAGGTCTGAAGAGCTGAAGAGGGGGCGAGCGGCCTCTCTGAATGCATTCGTCACATTGGTGTAGGCCATGTCTGATGTCTTCACACCCCTGGTCTGGAACTGTCTTCATGTTGGCCTGATTAAAATCCTCAGCAACAATAAAGCCCTCAGTGTGAGCAGACTGGAACTCACTGATGGTCCTGTAGGGGACACTCATAGACTGTTTAGTGTTAGCACTGGGGGACACGGACACAGCAGTGAGGGAAACTAAACTCCCTGTGCAGAAAGAATGATCTGCAGTTTACAGGCAAAACCTTAAAGTCCGGTGAGCAATAATTAGACACAAGTTTAGCATTATTACACCAGTTGTTGTAGATACACAGCCCATCTGCTTGGGATTCACCGCTGAGTGCGCAGCTCCTGTCGGCTCGAAATGTAACTAAACCCCTCGAAGCTTACAGCATTGTCCAGGATTGATGAGTTGACCCATGTCTCTGTCAGAACTACTGTGCAGCAGTTACTCATCTCTTGTTTTGATGTTAATTCCAGCTGCAGATGATCTATTTTATTCTCCAGGGAGCGAAACTTGGAGAGGAAGATGGATGAAAGGGGAGTTTTGTAAGGGTTGGCTTTTAGCTTAGCTGTTATTCCACCCCGACAGCCAGGCTTCCACCTCCAGTCACACCACTTCCGCTTGCTCCTCTGTCGGCTTGTGCTGTTAGGTGAGCCAACTGTGCCGTAAGCCCCTGGGTCTCACCAGCGTAGCACTCCAAGGCTACATAAACACTCACTAGTCGCATCTACGAAGCCAAACTTACTGAATGATCAAAATTCCAGCAAGTTCTGGTATTCATATACTAACCGGCTGAGATTGTTGACTGTTGGCATTCGAGGCGGCGTATTTTGGTTTTAATGTCTATGCCACTAGCCCATGCAGCCTTACAGGGTGCCGCCATCTTGGTGCTACCACGCCCACTGCACCGCCACGCCCTCTGCAGGGTGAAGCTCCACCCAGTGAGTACTGAATCAGGTGTCTGAACATGAGCTAGAATGTGAGTAAATAATTTAGTCGTCTCTCCTGCCGCAGTACAAACTGGTCAGAGACGTGAGGGCGTGTCTGTACATCACATCAGGTTCTGACGGCTCTAAACACACGAGGTAAAGGGTGAGTGGAACCCATGTCATTTTTGTGATGGTTAGGTCAGCGTGGAGTAGATAGTTTTATCCCTTTTAATATTCAGACAGATACTAAACACTCCAGAGAAGGAAAGGCCTTTGGTCTGCTCTTAGCCCCGCCCACACAGTCTCAGTGCTGTTTGTGGCTGCCGCCGATGTTGCCCTAATGTCCCTTTCTGTCTTTACGACTGTGATATAGCATGTGTGTACGAGACAACATTCAGTGTAAAATAGTCAAAGTGTGAAATAAAAGCAGTTAGACACATCTGACCCATCCGAGAGAAGTTCTTTTGGCAGTCGATTCCCTTCTCTGTGTGTGTGTGTGTGTGTGTGTGTGTGTGTGTGTGTGTGTACACTGCACTGTAAAATGTCCCTAGCCCTGACACCCCTGGCCAAAAGCTTGGGTCATAAGTGCTTTGGTCTCTTAAAATGAGAGGAAGGGGAGTCCTTTACAGTCAGGTCCACAAATATTTATGCACAGACAGAAAGAGAGACAGATCGACAGACAGACAGACAGACAGACAGACAGACAGACAGGTAGACAGACAATGAGGCAGGTAAATAGACACTTAAAGAAACAGAGAGAGAAACAGATTGTCAAATAGACAAGTAGGCAGACAGTTGTGTGTGTGTGTGTGTGTGTGTGTGTGTGTGTGTGTGTGTGTGCGTACACATACCTTTCAGGTCGAGGGCAATGAGGCGGGGTGTGTAGGTGACGTGTCCGCCCAGGGTGAGACCTTCTCTAAACAGCACATCACTCTGCAACTCTTCAGGTGGGACATCAGGGTCATAACACAGAGACGCATCCTGAGAGAGAGAGAGTGAGACATGAGTGTGAGAGAGACAGACAGGGAGAGAGTGAGAGACAGTGAGACCTGTAGCCCACCCCCCCCGAACTCTCCAGCATCCTTCAGCTCAGCCCCCAAACCCTGCCCTGATCCCATCACCACCAGCAGCTCCAAAAGCAGTCCAGAAGCGGAGCAGTCCCTGCAGGACATCAGCCTGTCCCATGTCTACGGTCACCATGGCGACATGGTCAGGACAGGACTCGCCCTGCAGCACTGAATGAGGCGAACAGCAGCAGCGCTGAGCTGGGGGTATTGCAGTGCTCCTCAGCTTTATAGACACATCACACTGAACAGAAACATGTCAGTAAAACAGTAAGAATAATCACTTTATCTGAATATAATAAACGGAGGTGAAACTATAGTACGGCGGCACGGTGGCCAAGTGGAGGACTGTCGGCTCACAGCAAGAAGGTCCTGGGTTCGAGCTCCGGTTCGACATGGGTAGCCTTTCTGTATGGAGTTCGTATGTTCTCCACGTGGGTTTCCTCCGGGTACTCCAGTTTCCTCCCACAGTCCAAAGACATGTGCATTAGGTGGACTGGGCACCCTATATTGTCCGAAGGTGTGAGTGTGACAACGACAGACGGGGCGACACATCGGTTGGGGCATTCCATGGTCACACTAGATGATACAGTGCTGAGGTGGCTTGGGAAGATAGCAGACCCCGCATGATGCGGGACTAACGGGAAGAAGAAGAAGGTGATATTATGGTATCTCCATGTTTTCCTCAACAGTACATCCAAACCTGATGTAGAACATCTACAGAAGAGTAACACCAGTCTCTGGTTTACACTGGACTGGTTTCATTTTGGACATTTGATCAGTTTGTACAGATTGTTAACTTAAACATGCCATTAAAACACTTTAACAAATACACTGTAGAACGTGTCCATCACCGGGTTTGGATGTAAATGAAATTTCAGAAGAGTATTTCGACCTGGACCTTATGATTTATCAGGAAACATGATCCGTGGTGATCGGAGAGTGAGGACAGGATCTCTCCCTGACTATACAGCAGATAAAGGCAACTCCAACAGTTTGGCTAAATCTTCCTTCAAAATTCTGTTAATTTCCCACAGAACAGTTCTGACATCCGGGTTAACACAGACGGGCTCGGGGCTGTACCTCAGCACTGGTGCGGTGAGAGGAGATCCACCCTACAGTTCACTTCTCAGCTGCTCGACGGGCGACTACATGATGACAGACTCACAGTTTCACCATCAGGACACTAACACCACCACAGAGTCCGAGCTACGCTTCTTCACCAGCTGTTCACCCCGGCGTCTGCCCCAGGGTCTGCCCCAGGGTCTGCCCGTTTATTAGAATATGAGGGAGACTGCGCAGCACCAGCTGTCTTCTGCATACATAACTGTGACTACAGAGAGGCGTGGTCACACTGACACACCCATGAATACACACTACACGCATACATATATAAACACACATGCTGCAACAACATACACTCATGGACAAGGGTGTGTGTGTGTTTTATCTTTCCTTGGCATTTATTCATGTTCCTCTGTTCATATTTGGCAGCACAGTGTATGATTTAACATGGTAATAAAACATCTAAATATGAGAGAGAGAGAAAGAGGGTGGAGAGAGAGAGAGGGAGAGAAAGAGGGGGAAGAGAGAGAGAGGGAGAGAAAGAGGGTGGAGGGAGAGAAAGAGGGGGAAGAGAGAGAGAGGGAGAGAAAGAGGGGGAAGAGAGAGAGAGGGAGAGAAAGAGGGTGGAGGGAGAGAGGGAGAGAAAGAGGGTGGAGGGAGAGAAAGAGGGGGACGAGAGAGAGAGGGAGAGAAAGAGGGGGAAGAGAGAGGGAGAGAAAGAGGGGAGAGGGAGAGAGGAAGAGAAAGAGGGGAGAGAGAGGGAGAGAAAGAGGGGAGAGGGAGAGAGGAAGAGAAAGAGGGTGGAGAGAGGGAGAGAGAGGGGGAAGAGAGAGAGAGGGAGAGAAAGAGGGATAAGGGGGGGTGAACGTATCTACCTGCAGGTTCCACCAGTGTGTCCCCACAAAGTTGGAGTAATGTCCGATCTGTAGACTGAGCACCTCTCTACACACACCGCTCATGGTGTGCTCTCTCTCACACACTCACACTCACACACACCCTTTAAGTGCACACACACACTTGTGGTAAACACACACTCCAAAGTTTTAACACACAAGCCGAACACGAGCACTGCTGCATGGTGAGAGGGGAAAAAATACACGCACTTCCGGGTTCGACGTGATGCGTCACGTGCACGTATGACGCACGCTAGTCAGATTGGCTGTTGAGTGAAAAGTCCCGGCTCGTGCGCGCGGGTGTCACAACCAGCCTGCCGATTGGACGGTTGGGACGTCGTTCACGTTACCATAGCAACACCCCGTGCAACAGCAGAAGGGCGGATAAGCTCGCGTGCTCTTCCCCGTGTTCACGCGACACAGCAGCACCGGAAGCCTATTGCACGAAGCGAGTTTAACATACCCGGGATCTCCTTCAGTTATCTGGTTTAACTAACCCTAACTATCGAGGTCTCGCTAAACGGTACCACGAAGCTGGTTATCAACGCGATTAGTCAATCCATGTTTTTCCAATCTAGATGTATGCGCGTGCACATAAAAGAGGCCTTGCAGTTTACTACACGGACCAATCAGAGGCGAGAGGCGGGAGACGAATGAGCCAATCAAAAGGCTGCAACAGGAGCACGACACCTGGTCACTTTCGGCTTTTACTGTCCACACCGTGCACGAGGGACAGTCTTTCAGACTTTATCAGCAATATTAATCATTATAAACACTTCTACTGACACAAAAGGCCTTAATACAAGCTAGGGTATTCTCCCATTCTATTGTCTTTAATTCTACATATTTTAAATGCATTCACGCAATTTCATTTCAAATTTTATTAAAAATAATAAAAAAGCAAGTTATGGTTGGGTAATGGACCATAAACATGTTTAATAAATGTTTACTCGCGCTCTCACGTGACTTTATTAATATACTGTAATAATCCTTGGGGGCGTGGCTATGTATTTATAAACACTTCCTCCTTTATTTAAAGCTTTTTTTTTTTGTAACCCCCCCCCCCCCCCCCCCGAAACCACGTGACATTCAACATCAAAGCGCAACCTAAGGCTCAGTGACTGGATTTACCTGCCACACCTGTGTGACGTCAGCATCTACCAATCAGCAGAGGAGGAAACACACACACACACACACACACACACACAGGGCAGAAAATGGAAGAGCAGGTAAGAAAAGTGCTGTAGATTTATAGTTTAGAATTTCAAATACAGATTACTATAATGTATATACATTTACTGTCTCCCTGTCTGTCTGGTTTATTGTAGTCTTTAATCTAAAACAAGCTCAAATTTCATCAACACTCAACACAGTTTCTGCTTCAACAGTGAGGAAATGAGGGAATTGCTGGTGTTCTAATAAACATTAGTAGTTGTGCAAATGTACTGTAGTGTACACACACACACACACACACACACACGCAGGAGAAACATCAGTGTAAGCAAATATTCAACCATTAACATGCCTCTGTCTGTCTTTCTTCCTTTGTTCCCTGTCCTCTCCCATCTCCTCTCTCTCTCTCTCTCTCTCTCTCTCAGTCCAAACCTAACTCTCTTTCATGATTACAAAAGACTGTGGGTCACACAGCATTATTGTTACAGGATGAAAGGAGGCATGTGATGTGGTGTACCTGATGGAGTGGTGCCCCAGGTACAAATGTGTGTGTGCGCGATGTCCTTGGTCAGCTCAGGATCCACTGGGATAACGCCCTGTAACCCTGGAGATGAATGAATGAATAGTTCAGGGAGAGAGAGCAGTGCAGTAAGAGAAGGTCCTGATGGACCAGCTGACGCTTCTCCTGTTTCCGTGTTTGGGTACTAGTGAGTTAATCTCACACAAACACCCCTCTCTCAGTTTCACACAAACCTGGATGGTCAGACTTGGGGGAGGGGGTGGTTAGACTGCTTATGAAGGTGTATTTAGTTTGCTAATGGAATGTGAAGAGGACCAACATGAGGAACCGCATTCTTAGACTCTTTAGCGAGAGAGAATGTGACGCCGGCTTTACTGCGATTCCTGCACTGTAGATCAGCTGTACACTTATTTACAGGAACCTCCGCCATGACACTGCTTGATGAAGATGGTTTGCTTGTGTGTGGTACGTATCCCATAATTCTGTGCCACAGGCAGTGTGTGTATGGGGGGCGGCGTGGGGACTCCTGGAGGAACAGGCGTGGTACGTGGACATGTAGGAGTAACATTATAATCACTCGAACCTGAGCTGGAGCCGTCATGGCTTTATTATCCCCACTGGTCATGGTTATGTGATCCAGCTAACAGAGGAGCCCGGATTAGCGAACGGTCCTGTCTTTTAGGTATCTCATATCTGGGCAACATTATGATGTACTGCTGCATTCAAAACAAGGCTAACACTCGAACAGTTTGTTTATAGGAAACTTTGAAGTTCCTGAGAGCACGGCGTCGAGCAGCTGTCTCCTGTTTCTGTTACAGATGTGCACCTCATTAGCGAGCAAACTTGCACTAACGCCCATGTTTTAGTCTTGTGCTGTTCTTGGAGCATGAAGACGAGGCTGTTTTTCAGAGAGCTTGCCTAGAAAGAGTGAGAAAATGGTGCAAACTTAAAGCTTTATTAGCTATATGCTCAAACCAAGCTACATTACTGAAAATTTGGACTCGGTGGAATTCTGTGCATTTTCTGGTCTTCGAGTGTGGTGGGAGAAACTTTATTAACTTTGATTTAAAGCTCTCTCTGTCCCTGTGCACTCTCCACCATTTGTCTGTAATTCACCGCCTGTCTGTCGCCTCGCTGTGGGCTTCAGGCAGATTCACACTCCGTAGTGTTTATTCGTGCTTTTGAGCTCGTTCACACGCTCACATTCGTATCATGTTCACTTAGCAGCTGAAAACCCTCGTCACCACCTTTCTTGTTTTAGTTATTCGTTGGTTAGGTAGGGCGTTCAGGTGACTTAGCACTAGTCGTACTAGCAAGCGTGTGACGCAGTAATACTGCCCAGACTGAAGTGGTCAGGGGCTTTTAGTCGTATGTTTGGGTAAATCCAGGGCAGATTTATTTCAGTAGCACTGCTCAGAAGGGGTCGAGACGTCGCACTGCTGATCTGAAGGTCATGAGGTCAAATGTCAGCGCTGCCCCTGCTGGACCTTTTAGCAAGACCCTGACCGCACATCTGCTCAGCTGTATACGTGGGATGCAGTGGCTAAAAGTTTACACCCCTGTTAAAATGGCATGGAACCATGATAAATCATGTCAGAACCTTTTCTAGCTCTCCCGTGAAAATATGAACTATAAATCAAAGTAAAAAAAAAGTTATGATTATTTTTGGGGGAAAACGTTGTTCTCATGCTGACAGGTGAAATTCAGGACGAATTCAGGAGATTGTCACACGTATGGAGAAACCAGTACTCGCTAGAAATTGCTCCAATTCGTTTAAGCTCGCTGTAGGCATCTTGACAGCTTTCCGGACCAGTTGTCTCCTGTTCTTCTCATGAGTTGCAGAGGAACGTCCTGTGTTTAGTAATCTCACTGCCCTGCCTTAATTTCTCCACTCATTGATTATTTCCCAGTACCTTGGGAATGTTTTTGTGGTCCTCTCCTGGTGGATATTTTCCCCCAGTGAGATCCTGTACCTGCTCTTGATGGTCCATGGCTTTTCCAGCTGGATGTTCCCCAGAAGATGGTGAATAACTCCTACGGGAACAGCGGTACTTCATTTGGAGTTCGTCACTCACTGTACCTGATGGCAGGTGGATGATGAGTCGAGTTAAATAAGAGTTGTTGATCATGAACACTGCCACAGTCCCAGTTACACAATGTGTTGAGGGTTGGTTTGTTTTTTATTTTTCCTCCAGAGTGGTTCTGGTTGTTTGGTTGCAATTTCACAAAAAAAAGGTCCTAAAATGGTCATAATTTTTAACATCACAAAAACCTGCCATTTTAACACGTGTACGCAGACGATAGATAGATAGTCCAGAGGTGACGGTGGTGAAGAAGAATCTGGATCCAGAAGCGGACTCTAAAGGGAACCTGTCCCCTTCTGGGTGACACCGGAAGTCATTACATGTGTAGGAGAGTAAAGACGTGCGGTTCTGAGTTCTGAGTGTGTTTACGGGACGTTCAGTACGAGAGGCGTGTGGACCTGTCCACAGCGCTGAGAGTGGGCCAGAACTCTGGAAGTCCGGTTCCTGAGTGTTCCTATAGACTGGAAAAACACAGGACTTTATAATTCAAGGGCTCAGTTTCACCTTCAGACATGTTCATACTACATAAATTAAAATATCGAAAGCGACAGACTTTAGAAGATGAAATATCACCTGAGCTTCACATCAGTCGTGTGTGTGAGCGATTCAGTCTGTTTCCCATGAACCTACTCCTTTCTGATCTTCTGTGAGTAATTTCTCCCTAGGTTCAGGGTTCGGGTTCCTCGTGTCTCACCTGCTCTGTTGTTTTCCACAGACATCTGATTTCCTTCACTATCTTAACTGAAGAGCTGAGATGTTCTCCAGCAGGACCTCCATGAGCTCAGTGCTGCTTCTCCCCGTGTAGGTGTTTCAGTGTGTAAAGAGGTGAGTGTTAATCCGCACGCTGATAACCGGATCAGTTAATCAGTAATCCTCAGAGAGTGGACTTTGTTTCCTCTCTGTTTGTCTCTCTTTCTCCAGGAAGAGCCCATGATTTGAAAAACGAAGCCTGTCGACATCTTCAGATTTGTTGATCTCAGTCGGAATTCTGATCCCTGAGAGAGAGAGAGAGACAGACAACTTTTTGAGGATCCACACCCATGCTGAGATGGAAGTCTTTCACACGTCTCCGTCTGGAGAACGAGGCATGATCGACAGACAGGAGGTAGAAGACGGAGAACAGGAGGACACTGTGAACAACGGTGAGGAAAAGACGACGGGTCGGGAGAGCAGGATGGAGAGCGAGAGACAGGAAAGATGGAGGGATGAAGGAGATGGATCGCTGGCTGATGATGAAGATGAGGATGATGATGCACATAGGATGAGTTTTGCTTTTACTCCTCTGGTGAAGATCGTGAATAAAACGGATGAAAAACAGACGGAGTGCTACGACGTCAGACCCGATGATGTCAGAGCCGTTAATTTCAAAGCTGATGATGTCGGACCTGATGACGTCAACACGCACTGGGGAACCGCAAAGCAGAGCCGTGAGAACTTGGACTGCTTGTCGAATTTTATTCATTTGATTTATAATGTGATGTGTGATGAAAGTTACGAGTGTGTTGGGAATGAACGGAGCGCAGTGCGGTAACGCGCGTGAGTCTGTATGCTGCGTGAGCTCGCGGGGTCACCATCAGGACCCGCCTTTCTGTGACGGCGACAACGTGCGTTTTTACTGTCTGGATCATGAGCAGGGAGCAAATATCAAACTTAGGAAATTCACAACAGCGAGAGTGGAAATGCCTCAACGAGCTCACGGCAGTGACGCGATGTCTGACCCTCGCGACGTCCGCAGCTTCCCTGATGGCGATCCGGTGACCCTGACCCACAATGCACATGATTTCATGGACTTTTGTGAGAGTTCTGCTTGTGGAGGGTCACCCTGACCTCTCGCCGTCCTCCAGCAATGTTCTCTTTCAGCGCTTTTCGCATGCTGCAGCTCCATAGTTGCATCCGACGTGCACGACAGTGCGTGTAACCCGAGTCCTGATGTTGACCATGCGAGCTCACACGGCGTACTGACTCACGAGAGTCCCTGCTCGCTCTAATGCGCGTGCATTGCCGTGCGCCGTGGCGTTCGTCAGCAGCAGGAACAGACTGGGGACCGTTTGATCGTACCTCGTATCTATAGTTAATTTCTATGCAGGTTGTGAAATCCTCATCTCTTCTTTTTGTCTTTTTGTGCCTCTCTCTCTCTCTCTCTCTCTCTCAGGTTGTGTGTGTTGTGGTGAGATGATGAGCTCGGTCTTGTTTCTCTTAGCTGGCGTAGTCATGTTTCCGCTCCTCGTGTGGGGGGGTCATGACCTCTTACCCTTAGACGTCCCTGAGGTCAGGAGCGCCCCCTTCAGGCTGATGTACACGCTGCGCTGTGCGCTCTTCGCCACCTTCCCCATCATTCTAGGTCAGTTAGTTTCAGGTTAATTCGCTGCAGTCAGGCAGCCGCTCGTGCCACAGGGTTGTACTTTACCACGTTAACTCCTGTACAGGCTGTGCTACGGCTAGCTACACCAACACCTACTGTGGGCTTTGTGTACACGCTGTTCATGGTCAGCCAATCACATCACACGTGCTGTCGTTAAGGATGAAGGACTATGATTTGATAAACTGTGTGTGTGTGTTTCAGGTGTGTTTGTGCATGGGGCGTCCTCTCTGAAGTTCAGTTCTCTGAATCCTCTGTTTGAGGGGAAGCGTGCGAGTCGTCACACAGTCGTCCACATGACCTACGTCCAGGATTCTCTCCGTCTCTTCCTGCTGTTCTTCGTGCAGCTGGCCGTGATGTCCACCTACATCCAGCACGACGCCCTCAAACTCGTCCCACTGCTCACCATCGTCTTCGTCTTCGGCAGGTCCGACTGTGTGTGTGTGTGTGTGTGTGTGTGTGTGTGAGAGCCATGCCTTTATGGAGACTTTATAACGTGTGTGTGTGTGTATTGCAGGTTGATCTACTGGCCGAGTGTGTGTTTCAGCAGCAGTGTGCGTGTGTTGGGGTTCTCCCTCTCCTTCCTACCTGTTCTGGCTCTGGTGGGACTCAACCTCTACTTCGTCTGCTCCTCAACAGGACAGGGGGCGGTGTTTGATGTAGCTCCACCCACCACACCCCCACCCCCAAAATCCAGGTGGTGGGGTTAAACAGCAAACATGGTAATAAATAAAACTCTGACTCACTGCTCATGTGCAGTGCATTATGGGTAACACACACACACACCCCAAATTACCACCAATATGAGACTTCTTCAAGAACAGATATGTGAAATCCTGATGATTTGATTTCCTGTTTTTCCCCCACTTCCTGTGTACGCTGCTGTAGTGGGCAGTCAGTGCTGGACCTGTTTGAGAGAAACTGATAAATATATATTTTTAATGATAAATCAGAATATAAGATGGTGTTGATGATGGTGTTTACTGTACGGTTAGCCCATTTATTCATCAATGATTAGAAATTTCTTTTTATTAATCAGATCTGAATAAAACATCATACTTTCCATGTTTACTTAATAACAAGACTAAGTTATTGAACTGTCTACATTCTGTGTATATAATATTAAAGGACATAAAATATTTATTAGGTCTAAGTTTCTTTTCTTAAAAAAAAATAATGAAAAGCATTTTAAAATTCCAGAAAGTTCATCCTCTTTTTCATGAAAACATGAAGCACTATTTTGGCTGTATAATAACCACACAGGAAACCTCACAGGCTGGAATGATCGACGTCTTGGATTAATAATTGTATTCTGAGCTATAATTCTGGTCTCTTTGACTGCGCCCTTGTGTTTGTGTGTTTTTACGAATCATCTTTAATGTAAATACATTACCAACTCACATTCCTACACGCCTGGCTGGAGTGCAGATTTATACTGCAGCTCACCATTTTGACCACTAGGGGGGCTACAAGAGTTAAATGCTAATTTAATTCATGAGTGTGTTCACTGATTTATTCATATGTGACCCGTGCTGGTATAATGAGTCAGAATGAGGAAATTTTCAAAGGTGAGTTATTGTTACTTCCACATTGTCTGTCTAAAGACCTTCAAAATGAGGCATGGTTTGTTGAAAGCGGACAAAAAATGACCGCCTAGCAACTAGCCACTTTCGTTTACGTCTAATGGGGTTTGGAAACTCGGGCTGTGTTTTAATATCCATACTTTCATGAGTACACTTACACGTAGTACACAGTCTGCACTTACTAAGTGCGCAGATTTCAGTAGGTA
>JAQMCW010000012.1:309055-319206 GCA_030068335.1 Chrysichthys cranchii
GGAAACACTGATTCGGGTCGCGAACAAATCGGGTCACAAACAGAGTCTCGGGACGGATTCAGGTCGTGAGTCGAGGGAACACTGTATAAGGGTAGTTGTTAGGGGCAGGGTTGGGGTTGTTGTTGTTTACAACTGCAGTTCATGCAGGTTGTGTTTGAGGAATAATGTAGTGGTTGTTGCTTTGCATTGTGGTTTATGTTGTTTGGGGGTAGGTGTGAGGGTAGTTGATGAGGACTGTAGTATATATTTATGAGGGGAGTTTTTAGGGGTAGGTTATGAGAGTGGTTGTTTAAGGATAGTTAGGTATAGGAGGGTTAATCTCGGAATGGATTCAGTTAGTGAGTCGAGGGTCCGCTGGAATTGTAAAAAATGCAAAAATGTCTGCTTTGGCATTATAAGAAATCTACATATTGTATAAATCAAATAGTAAAGATCCCAATTAAGCCTTTTCTAGGTTGTATAATTAACCCTGGAGCACCCTTGGGGTCATATTTGACTCAAACTTTTATTCCGCTCTTATCTTCAGCCCACTCATTGATTGGTGGACGTTAGGGGACATCCCAGGACGTCTCGTATGGACCATTTCATAACATGTAGTAGGAAAGGGTTCATTAAAAAAAAAAACACCTGTTTTTGGGTTCACTGAGTCTGGATCAGGGGCGGAACTACATGCGGGGTGGGCGGAGCTACGGGCAGGGTGTGCAGGGTGTGCGGGGCCACTGCCCTCCCCTGGATTATAGAGGGCCCTCCCCCCAGGCATAAGAGGCCCTCACATATACAAAATACACACAAAGTTTTGAGAATCAGTGTTTTGCCCTGGGGTGGGGGTGGAGGCGCGATCAGTGTTTTGCCTTGTGTGCAGTTGTTCCGCCACTGGTCTGGATCATCATTTTACTCTTACTCTTACGATTAGGTGGTGTGGGTTTTCTGGGCTTAAACCAAACTAGTATTCCATGATCTCCATGCTCAGGTTATTTATTTGAGTTCTATACACACTCGGTTTAACTCCATCCATTCTGAATAAGGAAAGAACAATAATGTGTCCGTCGTGGGTTTTTGTAGCTTTTTGGTTCATTTTAACGATGTAAAAATAGCTGATGACCCAAAATAATCAATTTACCCTTTGATGCAGACTTGACAAACAGATCAACAGGTGTGAAAGCACCCGATACGACACGAGTCAGTTGTCCCATTTGCTCTGAAATGTTTTATTTGACGTTATATTTGATTTTGTGTATGTTTGGTGGTGTTGATGAAGGAGCTTGATCAGGCACAGTGTGGCATGCTTTGGTTAATCCAGCATAGGAAGAAAAGTGCATTAGTTTAATTCACAGTCACACATCAAAGACACTTCATACGCGCGTCACAAACACTGGGAGAGAGTTAGCCCTTTCCATCACGCACAAGTTTAAAAAAAAACAAACAAACAAACAAACAAAGGAAAAGAAAAAAATCGCAGACAGATTCAGCTCAGCATGTGTTTATTTGGTCTTCGCTGAGCAGAGGCCCCTGGTAGCTCGCAGTCTTTACATTGCCCACATCACACTCCTCAGGGGGCGGGACCTGCGGTTGGGCGGAGTCTGAGAGGCTGTGGGCGTGACTGTGTTGCTGTAGCATACTGAGGCACTGGGCGAGGCAGTGGAGCGTGGCAGCCGACGTAGCCTTCAGCAGCAGCAGGTCCTGATCCAGGCAGGACACGCCCCCTCGCCGAGGGAGGAGCTCGATGGAGTGAACAAGGGATTTCTGCTGACACTCGGCCTGACCGATCACCTTCCAGAGACAAAGAGAGAAACAAAGAGAGCTAGTTAGCCAGCTAAACTGAAAATTTTTTAAAGCAAAACCAGCTTAAAATATCCATAAACCAGGTTAGAGAGCTAATCTTACACAATCCTTCAAACAGCAGCTAGCTAACGCTTATGGATACAGTGGTACCTCTGGTCACGACCTGAACTTAATTTCCCCATTTTATTGTATGGAGATATGATTAGTCCGTTCCAGACCCTACGAACTGTATGGAAATATTGTTGTTTTTTTTGTTTTTTAAGATTTTTAAGCACAAAAATAGTTAATTAGACCACAGAATGCAGAGTGTATTAGTAAACTAAATGTAAAAACCTTGAACAACAGGGAAACTAACATTGCACGAGTCCATATTAGACCTCTACGAAGCGTTCACTGTGAATGTTTTATTAACGAGTTTTAAGCACAGAAAATAAATCAAAGTTTGAACAATCCTTAATGATACAAAAACTTCCTGTAAACAACCAAGAAAACGAGCCTTACATGAATCGACTTCTGGCGTTAAGGAAGTGAGGAGGAAGATGGGCGGGGAGGAGGTTACTGTACAGCCAATGAACGCATGTCTGAGCGAGACCGATTAAAGGGACACGTGCGTCTTTGTTATGTTCGCAATACGCAATACTAAAACGCGGGAAAACATTGGTGCGTACGAAGCGGAAGGGGAAAATGGCCGGGGCTGTGTTTGTTCGGCACCCGATTACGTGATCGTGACCAGATGCAAAATTTTGCCGGATTTTTTTGGTCGGAAACCGATTTGTTCGTGTTCGGAGGGGTTCGTGACCAGAGTTTCCTCTGTAACTGCTAAACAAATGCATGCAAAATTTATGTAGCTAAAACGTGAACACTGAATGAAATTATGGATGGGCAGCATGGTACTAATTGGGCCTGCAGTGATTCTTGGTCAAGCTAATTCTCGTTAAACTTTCCCTGCGTCCCTATACCCATCCGAGCTGAAATCCTATCCACGCAACATGGACAAGTCTCCAAGAAGTGCAAGTGGAAGAAAAAACACTGTGTACCGAACAAGCTATGAGAATTTTTAATCCAGGTAGGGCTTACTAAAAACCTCTGCAGTCCATGATGTAACATCATACCAGAAGCTCATTCTTACGACAAAGCTGTTTTACTGAATCTGTAAAAGACCTGGTATTTTGTAAAGGTTTCCTTTCATTCCTTTCATTTCATTTCTATGCTTTTTAGGTGTGTACCTTTTGCCGGAGCAACACAAAAAGAGTGAGGGGGGAGAAAGAAAAAAACCCCAGTCATGCATGCTTGCTGTACTCTTTGTGTTAAGGTCTGGGTTAGACACAGAGTACGGCGAGTATATATAGCTTTTGTTGTCCTCACAGTTTTTTTTGGTAAAAACCTGTACAGCACACACAAGGCATGAAAAGCACTAAAGGATGTGGTGTGGTTTTCCCATAAATCTGGGCTACTTTTTTTCTACCACCGTGGGGTTTATATGTACACGTTAAGATTGTGCGACTTCCCAAGGATTGTAATTCCCAAATTAAACGCATCCCGATCTTTTTTCCCTAAAAAAGCCAGGAAATGCAAGGATTTGCACCATTTCAGTTTTAAGGAGAGTTTAACAGGAAGCCAGCTGTGTGGTCAGGTACTGCTTGCTGGCAGTGGCAGTTGTAGGTTATTCAACGATGTGTACTAACCAGAAAAAAAAAAAAAAGAGAAAATGTCATGGTAGATATAATCTTTTATAGGACACTGATGCAGGGGGGAAAAACCCCCCAGCATATTTATTCACTTTCATGGTTATCATCACCACCATTAAGACATTGATGGTGGTAGTCGGGCATCGTCGGCTCTGCTGTCGTATTTAAGGCCGTGAAATGTCTACGAGACTACTCACCTGCACAAAGACAGTGAAGAAGATGACGGTGATGATAGCTGTGATGAACATGTTCCTCTTAGGAAACTGATCCGTATTTAACAGGTAAACCAGGGAGAAAGCGATGGCTCCTCGCAGGCCGCCATACGCTATGATGAACTGGTCCTTGGTGGTGAGCTTGACTATGCGGAATTTGTTGATCACGAAGGTCAAACCGATGACCCCTGAGAAAAAGAATGACAACAGAGCTGGAGAAACGTTCGATAAATGCGGATATCCATAAAGTTGCCAGTTTATTATCCGGGTCACACGCGTGCACTTCAGAAGACTAGAAAACACGCAGACACTCATCGGGATGAGTGACCACGGGATCGTTTCCCCCTTTAAAAACATATGCGCTTCAGACTGAACCAGTTTTTCCTTTTTGCTTGGTTTTATTACTCACCAAGAACGCGAGCCACCATACACAGGATAACGGTCACTGTGACGAACGTCCAGTTCCACTCGTGTGTCCCGGCCACTGTGGACACCCCGAGGAAGATGAAGATGAGCGTCTCGCTCACGCTGCTCCACATCTTTAGGAAATACTTGATGGTGGTGTGTGACTTGTGGGATATGTTGGCCTCCACGTAGGGCCGCATGACGGCGCCGCACGCGATCAGTCTGGACAAAGAGCAGGGTCAGAATGTGGGTTGGGCACAACAATCTACGTGCTCTGGGAAACTGCTTAGCTACAGATTAGTTATATCACGGTTACTCTTATCTGCTTAGAGATGGTGTGCTGTGAAGAAAGCGCCTGAGCACAGGTGTGTTAAGGTTAATCCCGTCGCTAAAAAAAAAAAAACAAAAAAAAAAAAAACAAAAGGAGAGAGAAAAAGAAAGAAAAAGCAGACTAAAGAACAAACACCATAGAATTACTCTGCTTAATCCAATTAAAAGGTTGGAAAGAAATAACATATAATCAGCTAAACAGACACTGTCAAAACATCCAACACGGACAGCTTCTATGAAAACTGGAGGCAGGTTTCAATTCCCTAAAACAGTGCAAAGGCACTCGTATTTCACTGTCAGAGTTCAGTGTTACTCATGATGTGGACAATGCTAAGATGATCACATGACTCCCATTTCGTGATATGAACGTCTGGTATATGTGATGCGTGCAAGTCTCTCACACACACACACACACACACACACACACACACACACACACACACACGGTTCACTGAAAAACTCTGTTTTGGTCAAAAATGCCATCAGTTTGCTGAAATTTACCTTCCGAGCCACTGAACACAATGCACACACATACAGTTAGCGTCCAAAACTGAGAAACATCCTGCTACAAAATGTAGGTTTACTTCGCACCCATACCTCAAGTGGCTTTACTGCGGGTGTGAAAATAAATTTAGATGCAAAATGCACTACAAGGTTGGTGTTAAAGCTGAGCAGATTTCAGGGTTCTATTTATTTATTTATTTATTTATTGCAAACGAGAAGCGAAACATGATTAAAAAGGAGTGAAATGCAGGGGATGTAATTTAAAGGGAAAACAGTGGGATGCATTTCAATAGTGGAACAAACACTGCTCAGATTTATGGTTCTCACAGTATGGAAAATACAATGAAAAGTAATTATTTAATATTATTAAATAAACGTGTTAACGTCCTGTAACAGATTGGAGGATTGAGCGTAACCTAGTTATGCTCGTGCGCATGTTAGAACAGTAACGATGCTTTTTCATTTTCGTGCCACTAAAATATTGCAAAATAAAGTGACCTGCCATCCTTTCTATATAAATGGACTTTGACCCATCTACTCAATATCAGGAAAACCACAGCAACCAGCACTATGCTCGCTAACAACCAGCGCATACAGGTCTGCACCATGAGGTGAAATAATAAATTGCTTCCATTGTGAGAAAAAGACGACAGACTATCCATTCCTCTCCTCTCCTAATCCTGCAGCTCCAAAAGCATATTGGAAGACGGCGCAGAGGGCCAATAAATCCACAGGCACTTTCATGCGGCACATCCGTACATCATGTAGCCAAGTGCATGAGCTGTCAGCATGCTTCGCTAGATCACTGAGGCTCGCCTCCATATTTCTGTTCTGCTCCTCCTGAGACGGTTTATTGATTTCACAACTGAACCAGTGACGTGAGGTTTGTCCATCATCCTGCCTTCTGTATTCCTATATTACATTACATATACACACACACACACACACACGCCCTTTTACATCTCAAAAAGGGAACACGTCTAGGAAAAAAGGATGCATGATCACCCTAATCAAAACACCTACACAAGTGTTCATCATTCCAGACATATCCACCAACTGGATTCTAAATTCACTATTTTCACTGAGGAGAAAAAGAAGGTTTTTATTTGGTTGGTTGTTTTTTTTGTTGTTGTTGCAGGTTTTGCGTGATAGCCCGCACTAGCACATTTAAATGGATGTTAAAAACGTGGCGTTCCTGCACAAAATATGCAAAGATTAGCGAGTTGGCATTTAAAAAGTGCTTTGCTTTCTGGTTTTTCAGAGGCCTGCGCTACCAACTTGTCACGTTCCAACCTAGATCATGGTATTACATTTAAAAACAAACAAATAAATCCCTACATGATTACTTATACCCTCCTAATGAGCGCACCCATGTTATGGTTATGGTTTTACGTTCTGTCTAGCTAGCTACGTAGTATGTAAATTATGTTTAGCCACCACAGAAATAGAGTTATGAATAAAGAAATACCAAGAAGGATCATTTTACCCAGGATCCGGGTGTGCTGAGATACTCACGCCATGATTCCAGACAGGTGGAACACCTCAGCTGACAGGTATGCTAGGTAGCTGTAGACAAAGACGAAAAGTGGCTCGATAACACGCGTGTGTGAGGTGAAGCGGGAGGTGAAGGCTGCCAGGATGCCGTAGATGGCGCCTATCAGTATGCCACCCAGAGACACCACGAAGAATGATACGACGCCCAGCAAGACGTTTTTTATTGTCACGGTGTCCAGGGCTGCGTACTCCTCAAACAGGTGATACAGAACCTGGAGAACGAGAGGAGATACTGGAGACGCCATCGGCACACACTCTTACAATACATCACGTTGTATTAGCTAGTAGATTTACTCCCCCCCACCCCAATATTCAGGTGACATAACAGTAACAAAATCTCATACAAAAACACTCCTCCTATTCCGATAACCTGTCTAGCCTTTAATCAGTACATAATACCAAGAAGCTCCAAGTTGGATTTCTGCTGAAGAAAGCGCTGAAATGCTTTCAGATCAGAAATTTCTTGATGAGGACAGAGGTTGGGGAAGAAATCTATAGTAATCGCTCTTTACAACTGCTATGATCAGAAAAGCATCCCAGGATGCACAGTGCATCGAGCCGTCCAGCAGGTTCCACTCCTTTTAGCCAAGAATCTCAGGCTACAGTGGGCACGGGTTCACCGAACCTTCATGCGTTCGGAGATGACTTTCTGCTCACCGCGGTTGTAAAGAGTGGCTATTTATCCTCTGATTTCTCAAATTCACCAAGTCTTTTCTGTCAACAGCACAAGCTGTTCGCTCATGTTTTTTTCTTTTTCCCGGACATTTTTTCCCCTCTACACAACGTTGTGTGTAAAAAAAAAAAAAACAAACCATCCCATTACATCAACAGTGATCTGAACGTTAACTGAGGCTTCTTGATTTCATGTATCTGCATGATTTTATGCATTGAACTGCTGTTACTGTATATGATTGGCTGCCTGGATAACTGCTGTTCATACGAAAGTTGCTGGAGAGCTCCCCAATGCAAAACATACACACTGGAAGGCTGAAAACGAGCGGAGTAAAAATGTTCAAACTAAATCAAACGCTCTCAGGAACAATTGAAGACAAAGTGGCTTGACGTTCTCAAAGTGATTGTTTTAATACTGTTCAGCGAGTGAGTATGCAAGGGTGCAAGTCAGCAAGGATGCCAGGAAATCAGTGGGCAAGTGAGCAAATGCGCTGGGACTAGTGTCCTGTTGGGCATTAATGGAAAGAGACGATGAGGCCAGTGGGTGATTATGCAAGCAGGCAAGGGGACTGGTAAGCGCAGTACGCCAGCAGATAAGGGCAAGGGTGCTACACTTGTATCCAAGTGAGCATTAATGCAAGAGGACTAGTCGGCCAGTAGGCTATAGCATACAAACATGCAATTATGGTCATATACAAGGATGCAAAAAAAAAAAAAAAAAAGGCATTGCTTTGGGTCAAGCACACACGCAGGCAAGCAGGATATCAGGATTCATTTTTGCAGGTAGGCAAGTGCGCAAAGATCAGGATCACGATCATTTCATGCATGTGTGGCGGCCGTTAGTTTTAAGAACGGTTCATTTTCTAAACTTGATCGTGGGGAACAAGGAGCCGGTTACATTCATTATTTAAACAACTATCCATCCCTCTATCCTTTCTCCTATCCATCAATCTCTCTATCCCTTTACCCATCCCTCCCTCCCTGTCAATCCATCCATCCATCCATCCCTCTATCCATCCACATCTCCCTCTGTCAATCCATCCATGTCTCTTTCCCTTTATCTATCCATCCATCCCTCTATCCCATTTTCCATCCATCCATCTCCCCATGCTTTTATCTATTTCACCCATCGCTCCCTGTCAATGGATCCCTCAAACTATCCATCCATCCCTCTCTATCCCTTTATCCATCCATCCCTCCCTGTCAATCCATCACTTTATCCATCCATCTATCCCCTTATCCATCCACATCTCCCTCCGTCAATCCATCCATGTCTCTATCCCTTTATCTATCCATCCATCCCTTTATCCCCTTTTCCATCCATCCTTCTATCCATCTATCTCTCTATCCTTTTATCTATCCACCCATCCCTCCATATCAATCCATCCATCAAACTATCCCTTTATCCATCCATCCCTCAATCTATCCATTCCATCCATATCTCTCTATCCCTTTATCCACCCATCCCTCCCTGTCAATCCATCCCGTTATCCATCCATCCATCCCTCACTCTATCCATTCATCCCTCAATCTGTCCATCCATTCATCCACCTATCCCTTTATCCCTCCATCCATCTCTCTATCCCTTTATCCATCCATTCATCTCTCTATCCCTTTATCCATCCATTTCTCTATCCCTTTATCCCTCCATCCGTCTATCCATTCATCTCTCCATCCCCTTTCCATTCATCCATCCAACTCTCTATTCCTTTATCCATCCATCCTGTAAGGGTCTGTAGGATGCTGAAGCCAGGTTGCCAATCTATCAGAGGGCTAACGCAGAAACAACCACTCAGACGCTCACTCACATGTGTGGGCAATTTAGAGTAGCAAGTTGACCTAATCTGCACGTCTTTGGCCTGTGGGAGAAAACCAGAATGCCCAGAGGAAACCCACCCAAAAAAAAAAAAAAGACGACACGCATTTTACACATCAGGCCACCGCACATGCATCACTTCATCACACTATTTGATGATTCTGAACAAAGTTAACAAATCTGTGCCTCTCCACCACCTCAAACAGACCTGAAAATCAAAACACAAGATAAATCTGTTTACTGAACTGATAGCAAACTGTATACACTATTGTGTTCAAGCATGTTTCAGGAACAAAGTGCACAAAACAGCAGCAAAAAATAAATAAATAAATGAATGAAAAAAAGAACCTGCTCACTTAACAAGGCAGCTACTGTTTACATTTTGATTACATTTGGGTTGGAAACGTGGAACCAAAAGACAAGAGAACGATTCATCTGAACTCAGCACAGGGAACATGTACCTGGGTACGAGATTAAGGCTGCACTCCGAGTTTCACTTCGAAACAGCAAACCGAACGCTCCACAGTGTAAAACTTTACACAATTTACAGCTCGTAATCCAAACGTGTGTCTGAAGCTCAGAAAATAGGCAACGTGTGCTATTAAAAACGGCCGAGCGTGCTCAGAGACGAAATAAAATCGCTTCTTTGTTAAAATACTAACAGTCTGGGCTTTAATTGTAGTATTTACTTAATGGTGCAGTCTACACAATTTGCTTGCAATCAAGTTTAGAGAATCAGGCTCTTTAAGGTTTTTAGCGCTTCTGATTTGGTTCAATAGCCACGAATCTACGAATATAGTTCTGCTCAAGTCTCGTACACACCACATCCTTGCAGTTGTACAGCTTGGTTTAAAAATAAGAAAAACGATATTGTTCTGTCAAAAATAACGACAACAACGAACCATTTCAAAACCGATGATCATATTGTGACAAAAAAAAAAGTGAAAGTAACGATTTTCAGTGCTTTAGTGTGCGGAATACGGTTTCCCAGATATTGTTATATTATTTCAGCTCACTCTCAACATACAGTGCATTCAGAAAGTATTCAGACCCCTTTCAATTTTTCACCATTTGTAATGTTGCAGCTTTATAATAAAATCAATCAAATTAATTTTTCCCCTCATGAATCTACACTCAGTACCCCATAATGACAGCACAAACACGGAATTATAGAATTCTTTGCAAATT
>JAQMCW010000012.1:334654-344721 GCA_030068335.1 Chrysichthys cranchii
GTCTTAGGCTGGTCATTGAATGCATGTGAGTGTATATCATAGGCTGGTCACAGAGGTCAAACATAAACATCTGTATAAGACACAACTATATATGCATTCCATGATATCTTTATCTAACACAAGGGCACATTAAGCTACAGTGCATCCGGAAAGTATTCACAGCGCTCCACTTTTCCCACAGTATCCTATGTTACAGCCTTATTTTCAAATAGATTAAATTCATCTTTTACCTTGAAATTCTATACACAATGCCCCATAATGACAAAGTGAAACACGTTTGTTTAAAACTTTTGAAAATTTATTAAAAATAAAAAATACAAAAATAGAACATTTACATAAGAATTCACATCGTTGGTCAATACTTTGTTGACGCGCCTTTGGCAGCAATTACAGCCTCGAGTCTTTGAGTATGATGCTACATGCACGGCACACCTATTTTTGGGCAGTTTCCCTCATTCTTCTTTCAGAATCAAGTTGGATTTAGAGCGTCCGTGCATAGTCATTTTCAGATTTCTCCAGAGATGTTCAATCGGGTTCAAATCCTGGCTCTAGCTGGACCACTCAAGGACACTCGCAGGGTTGTCCTGAAGCCACTGCTTTGTTATCTTGGTTGTGTGCTTAGGGTCGTTGTCCTGTTGGATGATGAACCTTCGGCCCAGTCTGAGGTCCAGAGCACGGTGAAGCAGGTTAATCAAGGATGTCTTTGTACATTGCTGCATTCATCTTTTCGTGGACCCTGACTAGTCTCCCAGTTCCTGCTGCTGAAAAACATCTCCACAGCATGATGCTGCCACCTCCATGCTTCACTGTAAGGATGGTATTAGCCAGACGATGACCAGTGCTTGGTTTCCTCCAGATATAACGCTTGGCCTTAAGGCCACAGATTTAAATCTTTGTTTCATCAGACCAGACCATTTTATTTCTCATGGTCTGAGCGTCTTTCAGGTGCCTTTTGGGAAACTCCAGGCGGGCTGTGCCTTTTACTGAGGAGTTGCTTCTGTCTGGCCACTCTACCATACAGGCCTGATTGGTGGAGTGTTGCAGAAATGATTGTCCTTCTGGAAGGTTCTCCTCTCTCCACAGAGCAATTCTCGGGTCCATTGGGTTCTTGGTCACCTACCTGACTAAGGTCCTTCTACCCCGATCGTTCAGAGTGGACGGGTGGCCAGCTCTAGGAAGAGTCCTGGTGGTTCCAAACTTCTTCCATTTATGGATGATGGAGGCCACTGTGCTCATTGGGATCTTCAATACTGAAGCAATTTTTCTGCAGCCTTCCCCAGATCTGTGCCTCAATGCAATCCTATCTCGATGGTCCACAGACTTCATTTCTTGTTTTGTGCCCTGACATGCACTGTCAACTATGGAACCTTTTATAAAAAGGTGTGTGCTTTTCCAAATCTTGACCAATCAACTGAAGTTCCCACAGGTGGACTGCAATCAAGTTGTAGAAACCTCTGAAGGATGATCAGTGGAAACTGGATTCACCTGAGCTCATACTTATGCAAACTGTTTGATTTTTGTTTTTTTTTTATTTTTAATAAATTTGCAAAATTTCAAACGAACTTGTTTCACTTTGTCATTATGGGGTATTGTGTGGGAATAAGGTTGTAACATAGGATATTGTGGAAAGAGTGGAGCCTTGTGAATACTTTCCGGATGCACCGTATGTCCACAGTATAATAAAGTTTAGTGCCAATGCTCTTTTTATACACACACATAAAGGGACAGAGACAGAACCAGTCCTACTGGACCATTATGAATTAAATGAACACCAAACACTCACAAGGCAAACAGTAATTAAAGCCTGGATCCAGCTTGTTTTATTTTTGGCCTCCTGTGGAGAGATTATTCAAATCGCAATATATGACTCATTGGCAACCTGTAATAAAGCTTTGCATTGCTTATTGCTTGTTTTTAATAGTAAACTGCTTGCAAACATTCACTAAATAGTGAAAATATTGAAAAGACAGTGAACATTACAATTTGAATTTAGCAAAAGCACGCAAGTCAACTATGCTTTACCATGCTTTCCCATGATGAAGCATAAAACTGGGGCAAAGAACTCAGGGAGAGGGAAGAAATGCTGTTTTGATGGACACTTTTGACAGCCAGTAAAGATATCAGTTAAATCAGTGTTTTCAACCACTGTGCCGCCGCACACTAGTGTGCCGTGAGAGGTCGTCAGGTGTGCCGTGGGAAATGATTCAATTTCACCTAATTGGTCTCAAAAACACTTTTTGAAAACTAATTAATTATTATCTGCAAATTATATGCCATTGTCGAGCGTCTGTGCTGTCTAGTGACTAATAATGTAATACTCTTCCATATCAGTAGGTGGCAGGAGGTAGCTAATTGCCTTGGACTTTGAGACAAGAGAATTAGTGATGTATGGATGCGACAGGTGGCAGTGACAGAGGCATTGTGGCTAGCGAGACTACGGCAAGGGTCCCCAACCACCAGGCCGCGGACAATGAGCAATGAAGAACTAGGGTTCTTGGCGGCTTTTGCTTTACAGGAAACAGTCCCTATTAAAGAAGCATAGGTAGGCCTGAAGGAAGAAGAAGCTTTAGGCATGGACTTTCTTTAGTTAGTTCATATAAACTTTTTTGTCCCCGTTGAATTAGTTGGTTTGTGTTTTGCGTCTTCCAGATAAACAGTATACACGCAGTATAAAGTGTGATTTATCAAACTCCAACTTATGTCATAGTCAACCATTTTCTTTGATTAAGAGAAAAACTATTGATCATGGTTATCAAATATTCAGAGGACAGTGCTGCAATAGGAATAAGATGCACAGTGGGGTGTAGCTGAATAAAAGGGTTTTTTTTCCCCTCCCAAACTTCAGAAAATGAGGCAGTGGTAGCCTAGTGGTCAGGGCACTGGCCTTTCAGTTGGAAGGTTGTGGGTTTGAATTAGTGAGGGTATATGTCTGTAGTTCCCCCAGGATCTCCATCTTCCACGTAAAAATTGAAGCAATATTTAGCACAGTGGCAGTTGGTTGGGGCGGTTAATTTTCCATGAATTATTATTTTTCCAAAGAGTTTTAAAAGAAATGAATCCAGTGAGATGACTGGGAGGATGAGGGACGTTCAGAGGGGAATTCTTTAGCAAGTCAGGCAGTCACAACTATGAATCAGGAAATGGGTGGATGGATGGATGGATGGATGGATGGTGCAAAAAACTAAAATTACCCAGAGAGTGAACATTTTATGACTCAAATACAGTACATTAGAGTATCTTCTTCCTAGCGTTAGTCCCGTGCCGAACCCAGGACCTTCTCGCTGTGAGGCGACAGTGCTAACCACTAAGCCACCGTGCTGTCCATACAGTACATTAGAGTATAGTATCTCAAATAACAACTCCTTAGCAGATAAACACTTCTTGTGAGGTTACAATGAGCACAGGACAGTCGAAGAAAAAAAAAAATCACCTGGTCTTTTTAATAATTCAGATACAACTCTCTATTTTAATTCATTAATGTTCACTGTGAATTATAGCAATAAGTCTTTTTTCTTTGCTTTGTTTGTACTTTATTAACGTTTATCTAATATCAGTGCCATTATAAACTAATATTTTATTAACCTTAGTTTAAATGATGCTGAGTGGCATTTATTGCTTCTCTGTTTGCCATTTCTTCTCTCGCTCTCTCTCTCTCTCTCTCTCTGAGGAAGACATCAATCTTCTGCAGTCACTGGCTGTACTGGGCTTTGACCCAGTAAAGAGGGAGAAAGCCCAGCTAATATTGAGTTAGCTCCCATGACACACTCTTGACACATACATACATACACACACAGTCTCTCCCGAGTCCATAGAAATAATTCCGAATCGCTACTGACAGTTTTACACAAACGCACACACACACACACACACACATAAGCTCTCTGGAGCTTGTATTACATCTACATAGTACAAACACACTCTTGCAAACTTGCCACCATCTGCAGATAGACCTGTATCTCACAGGCCTGTGCGTCTCCGAGAATGTCTGGGTAAACAGATACATCAGTGTCAGACAGCATATTTGTAGTACAGTAGACAACAGTGTAAAACCATTTACCCATTAGGGCACATTCTAATGGTATATAAGTATACTCCTTCTAACCTTGAAAATGATAGCTTTTCTGTATCATCCTGTGGACCAAAGCAGCATTAGTTTTCATAATAAATGCACAGACTCAGGTTGGGATTTTAAATTGCCCTCATTCGTGGTCCTTAAATGAATATTTTCCTGAATAGTGCATCCAGGACCATTTGAAATATCTCCAGCATGTCCGATATACTACGTGTATGTACTGTAGGTGAATTGCTGTGAGATTTTATTAGGATATGAGTAAGGACCCTTGTTGTTTGAAGTTACATGCAAGCTGGATTTCTTGATTTTCGGATCAGTGTCACTTCCATGGTCAGAAATCACACATCATGAATGAATTCTTTAACAGTGAATCTTAAAATACATAATATGACATGCTCACCAGGTGCCCATTTACGGCAGCGTCATTGCAACCAAAGTATTGGGAAGTTTTTCATGAAAATTTCAATGTGACTCCTGCTAGGCCGCTCGTGTAAAAGCTACCAATAGGAAGACGGAATACACTGCGTATACACACACATCTCAAAAATAAATACTCCACACCACCCCCCACCCCCCCACCCCGCCGCCAACCCCCCATTATGTTTTATCTATGTAGACATCACCTGGAGCTTCAAACTTATTAATATGTTATTATCTTTCATTTCAGATTGCAGTATTTGCAGTAATTGTTTACAGCAACTAGCCAGGCCACGAACCCCAGAAGCAAAAGATTTTCTTCTTTCCACAGTCACCAGAGTGATTGTACAGTTCAAAAGCAAAGGAAAGGAATCAACAGCATCCCACTCAGGTCAACCTGGGTCCTCTGACTGGTGTCTATGGACTGTCAAGTGGATTGTTGAAGGAAATCTCCATTGTAAGGCCGCTGATGTTGCAGAGCAACTCCGGTTGAGTCAACTTGGTTACTAAAGCTTTCTGATAGATAGGAAAAAATGTTCTTCTTATTATGTTTACTTTCTTATTACTTTCTTCATGTTGATCGATGTTTCTGTTTGTGTAGCCGGTTTTCTGTCTGTTTGTGAGCCGTAAAAGTTGATTTATGGCTCACGCCGTTTGATGAGAAACCTAATCTTTAATCGCAAGTCTATTGTTATAAGATCTTCATCATGGAGAATCATCCCATGTGACAAGTAATAATCGTTTAATAAACGTTTTTATTCACAGGTTGGGGATTGGGCTGTGTGTGTGTGTGTGTGTGTGTGTGTGTGTGTGTGTGTAAAATGATATCATATATCTGTAAATTGCAATATAGCCATATTCCACACAAATAAACTAGGTATGCCATGAACATATACCAACTGTCCTCTTGAATTCCCAAACCTGATTTGGTTCACTCATAACAATAATTTGAGAAATAGTTTTTTAAAGGTCCACTATGTAGAATTTAGGAGGATTTATTAGCAGAAATGGAATCGACTATTTGTATGTTTTCTGTAACATATAATTATGAATCGTTGTGTTTTCATGAGCTTAGAATAAGCCCTTTATATCTACAAAGGAAACATATCCTCTTCCACATAGTTACCATGTAGTGCTGCCAAAGAAACCTGGAATAGCTTAACCTCTAGAGAGTGCCTTCTGTATTTTATGTTTTTAGAGGTTGCAGTGTAGGGGCAGCACGGTGATTGAGTGGTAAGCACTGTCGCCTCACAGCGAGAAGGTCCCGGGTTCAGCACGGGTGCCTTTCTGTGTGGAGTTTGCATGTTCTCCCCGTGTTCGCGTGGGTTTCCTCCGGGTACTCTGGTTTCCTCCCACAGTCCAAAGACATGCTCATTAGGCAGATTGGCTACCCTAAATTACCCATGTGTGTGAGTGTGCCAACGTCAGACGGAGCGACACGTCGGTTGGGGTGTTTCCAGGGTCGCATTGGATATCACACTGCCAGGATGGCCTGTGACGACAGCGGACCCTGCACGGCGTGGGATTAACACTAGGAAGAAGAAGAACAACAAGAAGAAGACGAATAAGAAGAGGTGGCAGTGTAAATCTGGAAAGAAGCACCAGAAGGAAGATAAATGATATGGATTTGGAAGAAGAAAGAAGTGGAATGAGTGTTTGCTGAAGCTGATTAAGAAATATGAGAACCCCAATTTTGAAAAAACGGAGGATCCTACATATTATTTAGCACGGAAAATGCAAGGCAGCATGACTGTAAGAACTTAGAAGTACCTGACAGCCACTGTATGCTCTAATGCACACTTGGAAAAAGAGGGGTAAGGAGGAGCATTAAGGTGGTTGCAATCAAGTGAATCCTACATAGTAGATCTTTAACAAGGCTATTTTTGTTTAATCACGTATTCGCCGACCTCCCAAAAGCGTGCCAGTTGATGGACTAGTGATTTGAATTTAAAATGACTCTATTTTGTGCTGAAATGTTGCTGGGATTTTTGAATCGCATTGTTTTTCCCTCCATTTCTTCAGCAGTTTGGCTAGGGTTTATAAATGAAATTTGGCTGAATAGAATTGAGTGACCAACACTTTAAAAAATGTTGCCCAATCATGGGGCAGTATGCTCCCACCTGCATTTAGCCCCATAGAGATTTTGCACCTAGTGGTCAAAACCAGGAGTTGCTACAAGCGTCACAAAAGGTCCGATGTGGTAGAAATCACTCTGCCATACCTGCTGTATGATTTTTTTTATTTTTTTTATTTATTTTATGAGGTGGGGGAGGGGCAGCAGGACAGTTAATGATATTACCCCTTCTGTGTTCGTCTTGGGCAGCACGGCGATATGGTGTTCAGCACTGTCATCTCACAGCAAGAAGGTCCTGGGTTCAATTCCCGGGGACAACCTGGGTGCCTTTCTGTGTGGAGTTTGTATGTTCTCCTCATACTTGGGTGGGTTTCCTTCCCCAGTCCAAAGACATGCACATTAGGTGGATTGGCTAGTCTAAATTGTCCCCCTAGGTGTGCGTCTTCACAGCTTGCCTGCCCAGCCGGCAGGGTGGCATCATCCCATGGTTAAACAGCACTGTGACCAGCGGTCCAGAAGCAGCATATAATAGTCTGATTGATACTCCAGGTGATCCCGGTGTTTGTCTTGCACACTGTGACAAAGGCAACAGAGATGCTTAAATGAATGAATGCAATTTATCCAGTCCGTAGAAACGATGGTATTAGCAAGTTTAATCTACACGGTTATCTAGCCAGATACATATTAATGTGTTTTGGAGCGCAGAAATCAACATAATTGCACATAATTTGCTTAGAACATTTCGAATATCTGATTTCGAAGCCGTTATCCAAAAATTTGCCCATCTGAAAGACTGAGGAGCTATATTACATTACATTACTGTCATGTGGTAGACGCCCGTATCTGGAGTGACTTACATTTTTATCTCATTTATACAAGTGAGCATTTTGAGGTTAAGGGCCTTGCTCAAGGGCCCAACAGTGGCAGCTTGGCAGTGCTTGGCTTTGTACTCCTGACCTTCCGGTCAGTAGTCCAATATCTTAGCCCCCTGAGCTACCCCCTGCCCCTGATTTCTTCAAAATCATGCAAATGAAATTGCGAGGTGTCAGAGTTGTGTCAGAGATGCTCAGGTCAACTAAGGGAACTGTTCTGTTTGACTTTTTCTTATGCTATTCATCTGTGCTGGGAGCGCTGGCCTTTAGTGCCGACTAGCACATGTTTCTGGTCAACTGGTGGAAATGCTGCCTTGCAGAGCTCTACTGTCAGCTCCTATAATAGCGCTATGGTCAGATTGGATTCTGTCTCGCTGGCAAGTTACTTTAGATAAAAGCATCTGCCAAGAGAATAAATCTAAGATGTCCACTTATGTGCAACTTGTTCACAAGTGCTTTCTGAATCTTGTTTGACATGTTCTCTGCTCTCTGCTTACTGCACACTTCCCTGCTGTCTGTGCTGTCATCGACCCTTCAGCCGTGGCTTCCCATTTACCACTCCAAGAATCAGATCTCATCTCAATTACACTCTGCCTTTTACACAGTTCCTTTATTACTTTTCACAGAAGGCAGACGGAGCATGACACACTGCTTTAAATGGCCATAACCTTAGACTTGCGGGTGTTAAAGTAAACAGTGAACTCCCTTGTGTTTGTCTTTATCTTTTCTTCAAATTGTCCATCTGGTCTAGGATTGTTTTAAACTCTTGAGTCCATAAGACTTCTTCCAGGACTTTAGAGACTCCAAGTTTACCAGCAGGTTATATATTTTAGTAAATACAATATAGTTGATGCTATCTCCATCTACGGACACCGCATTAACGGATATTCGATGCAACGGACAAAATCTGCTGGTCTGAATACATAATCCATTAGCTAGGATGTCCGGTACGAAAGTTTTAAAGTCCCGAACTGAGTCCAGTAGTTCAGCAATTGTCCACTAGGTGGCGGTGGCGTGTGTGCTACTAGTTGCTTACTAGCGTCGGTTGAGCTGTGGTCGTTTTGAAGCTATACTGGTTTTTTTGGCAAATAATTGGTGTTTTTCACCTCAATATTTTCTCAATGTTCTTACCTATTTATGTCGGTCGTTATGCTGCTTGTCATGTGTACAGTACTTGGGTAGGACTTTTATGGACCTTAGTGGTGTTTTTCCTTCGTTTTCCATTATTTTATCCCCCCACCCTAAAACACTTCACATCATCGGACTATTCAAGTCAACGGACATCCTCTCCCCCCAATTGGTCCATTAACGTGAGGATCAACCGTATAGTGCTTGTGAAATTTTCCCTTTCTCCAAGAGTGCATGGAGTTGATATAAAATAAATGATATTACTAGCAGTTAAACAAATGTATTTTAGTATTATGTGTTATATGATGACAGTTTTTCTTAGTTCAATTGTTGAAAATGGTTGCAATACAATGTGCAAATACTGTGCATGGGTTCTCCTGCCTATAGCATACCTTGACACCTCTATTTTAAGACATCATGAATACGGTATGTAGTATTTTATGAAAGGGAAATATGAAACATTTTATGAAATAGAAATGTTTTTATTAACGTTGTAAATTTGCCAAACAAGCTGTAGGCTAGGAATAAATGTGGGTTTAAAGATATGCATAGTTTCCATGGTCAGGTTTATTATTTTCTATTAGGTTTGATTTGCTGTAGATTTAATGCAAATTAAATCAATAAATAGCAGCTGCTTTTAGACAGTCGGTGTGTTGGTGCTCCTCAGTGGAGTCAGAATGCAGTTGTTTTCCTTTTCACTTTCTGGCATAACCAGACTGTCAAAATTTCCCCATCCATACTGAACAAGGGAGAGAAAAAAAAAGCTCCATGGCTGGGAAAAAAAATTATTATTTTGCTACAAAGAATTTCCCCAAGTGGCATTAAAATTAGTTTAGAGATTCTTAAAAAAAAAAAAAAAACCCTTCTCATTAATTTAAAGAGAGGTAAGTTCCTGAGCTGTAGGACTTGAGAACAAGCATGGTCTTGATCTCAGTTTCTGTCCTGACTTGGACTTGTCTGAGATTTATTGGCATTTGTAAAAAAAAAATAAAATAAAATAAAAGTTTCTGCTGTTTTTTCTCTTCTCATAAACAAAGTTTGACAAGCAGTAACCCCTTCTAGAGAGCATAACCTATTTTCTGGCGCAGGGCATTGAATGAAATCATTTAGATGAATTAAAGACCTTTAAAAGGATTTGATTTTGATTAATCTCACTTTCATTTGGACTTGATTTTGAACCCCCTAAAGACTTAACTATGGTGCTAAAAATTATATCCGAATATATGAATCATGGCAAGAGAATTAATCAGTGATTGAATATAGTGCGCAATTACCAAATAAATTTCACCCAACCAATAGCCTGAGCTCTGGACTAGACAGACAGCAGGGTGGAGAATCCACTGAAGCTTTACCATATATATATATATAGAAAATTTTTTTCGCGTTTGAAACGGAAATGACGTATGACCACAGAACATATTATACAGGCGTATGAGCGGAAACAGCGTAACTAGCGCTTACATTTGAACTAATCACTTCGTTTGTGGACGCCGTTTTTATATCG
>JAQMCW010000012.1:885321-897096 GCA_030068335.1 Chrysichthys cranchii
GAAACCCACTACAGTCACTGAACTGTGGAGGAGACGGCAAGAAGAGTGGACCAACATCACACCAGAGCTGTGGGAGACACTAGTGATGTCCTGTGGATGCAGATGTGCTGAAGTCATTCAAAGCCCCGCCCTGTACACTTCCTGTTCATTTGTGACTGTTGGAACCTTCAGAAAATTTATTGTGATCTTTCTTCATGCTCCAGTCATCGCTGTTCTCTAATTTTGATCAGTGTCCTTTTCAAATCTCTCATTTAAGTTTCTTATCCTGTGCTTCTGAATGTATGTAACTCATGACATCTGGTTAAAATCCTGCTCTTTTTCTCCTGTTTGGATCATTTCCACATAGGACTACGGAGTCACCTCGACATTTAGGAAATTGTTAGTTGTTCTCTAATTTTGATCTCCAGTATGTTTGTGTATATACAGTATATATATGCAGTATATATATGCACACTTGTAGATATGTTTCTAGATTAATAAGCCTTTAATTGGACATCATATAAAGTGAAGCTGCTTTGTGAAGTTGTCCGTTGTTAAAAGCACTACAGAAATAAAATTGAATTGAATTGAACTGGGATGCACAAAACAAGGAAGTAGAAATGAACACAATGTTATGCTCTTGTGAAAAAAAAAAACGAATCTTAAAACAGAGATGTCACATCTGAGTCCAGCACGTTTTAAACTTTTTATTTATCCCATCATCTCAGAGAGAGAGTAGAAAGTCTGGGTCTATGATCAGGTCCTTGATGTGTTACATTGACCAGGACTGAGTGCTAGTTTCAGACACTGGTGGTTATTTAAGCTATAAATAAAGCTAAAACCCTCTACAGTTACAGATTTCCTCCATGCAGTGGGAAACTCCCCCCCAGCTGAAAGACGCCTTTCTTCTGCTCGGTGATGAGCTCTGGCGTGTGCGTGAGGAAAGGGCAGTGTAATTTATGATTGCATGTTGCATTACATTTGCAGCTCAGACCTCACGTCAAGGCCCGAGCGGTGACAGGCCTGAGAGTCCACGGAGCCAGATTTCAAACGCAGAAAGATCCTAAGTGATAGCTGCGCTGACAGGACACGAAGGCGACACCAGGGCACGCAGTTTGCTTTGGCACACAAAGTGAGAGTCTGCGATTTCTGGAGGAAAACCCCTCGCTCTAATGCTAAGGAAGGATGCTAATAACGGGACACTGTGTGGAAAGCCTGTTCAGGGCTCCGGAGTGGCCAAGTTCTGACAACTGACATTTTATACGTTTTCACTTATCATTTATCTGGCATGTTAGCAATTCAGCAATAGTTAAAAATGCCAAGATGCTAGGGTGTTTGTTTGCTAGTTAAACGTGCTCGTGAAAATATACTCTGCACAATTTCAAACACAATCCAAACGAAACTGATAACCGAAAAAGGTATTTTGGTCTGTAGTGGTGAAGCTAATGTAGCTAACAGTTGTAGCATCATGTATGATGAACTTCAACAGTGTTATCTAGGCCCATTTTTTCAACTCCAAACTGAATGACGGCATCAGTGTGTAGAGAAGTCAGAGCAGTGTGCAGCATGTGTAGAGATGTTTATGCAGATATTTTTCATGCTGAAGTGTGTATTTGTTTGGCTCCTCTCTGTAGATATACATTTATATGATTTAAAAAAATTCCTTTTGACAAAACAAAAATGTGTAACTATGACATGTTGTAAATATGACGATGTGAGTTTTCTGTAAGAGGATAAACTTGTGTACATTCCATTTTTTAAATAAGGTTCAGTTTTTAAGGCTCAATGACTTTTAAACTTATGGTTTAGCGTCAGAGTTTAGGTTTAGGGTTAAGCTTAATATTACGGTTTGGTTTAGGGTTAAAGGTCAGGGTTTAGGTTTAGGCTTAAGATTATGGTTTAGGGTTTAGGGTCCGGGGTTAGGGTCAGGGTTTAAGTTTAGTCTTAAGGTTATGGGTTAGGATCAGGGGTTAGGTTTAGGTTTAAGGCTATAGGTTAGGGTTTATGTTTCAGGTTATGGTTTGGGTTTAGGGTTTATGTTTAAGGTTATGGGTTTAGGGTTAGGGTTTAGGTTTAAGGTTATGGGCCAGGGTTTAGGTTTAGGCTTAATGTTATGGGTTAGGTTTTGGGTCAGAGTTTAGGCTTAAGGTTATGGGTTAGGATTTAGGGTCAGGGTTAGGCTTAAGGTTATGGGTTTAGGGTCAGGGTTTAGGTTTAGGTTTAAGGCTATGGGTTAGGGTTCAGGGTTAGGGTTTATGTTTAAGGTTATGGGTTACGGTTTAGGATTAGGGTTTAGGGTTAATGTTAAGGTTTTGGGTCAGAGTTTAGGCTTAAGGTTATGGGTTAGGATTTAGGGTCAGAGTTTAGGTTGAGGTTTAAGGCTATGGGTTAGAGTTTAGGGTCAAGGGTTAGGGTTATGGGCTAGATTTCACCCAGACTCTGAAAACAATGGCAATGTGTCACATGATCAGTGAGCATCTAACAGGAAAACAGGGGAAAAACCCACTTCAGAAAGAGATTCGAGGAGTTGTGTAATAACGTCTAGAGACATTCAGGAGTTAAAATACAGCAGGCTAATTTTCGTTGCCGTATTTGGAGTGATATTAATCTCTTTAACAGCAGGTCAGTGATGCGGTGAAAGAAAGCAGTGAAGGAATATTGTGTGTTTTTGGTGAAGTTGAGGTCGGGTGTTCTCACAGGTGTATTAATACTTTATAATTAGCAAGAAGAAAATAAATAAATCTCTCACTTGCATTTTCATGCACATTTTGCTGATTTTCTTTTTTTCCCCTCATTTCTGGTCCGTCTATACCCCCCCCCCCCACACACACACACACACACACACATATATTACTTGTACACTGCACACACACTGCTGGCACGAGCCATGCAGACGCCCAAAGCACCGCGCCCGATCGAGTGCCTGACAATCATGTACAATCAGAGCCTGTAATTTTCTTTAATCGTGCCTATAAAAAGCGCTTTGTCGACTTTAAGAGGCTTTAACTCGCCAATGAATTCCCTCCTTTCACAGACGCTCATTCACTGCTGAATTCTGGGGAACTCCAGATAACCCTTCAGTGCCCCGTTCTATAACATAACCCACCTTCATGAATGATTACATCTTGCACTCTGCTGTGTGTGTTTATGTTTCAGTGTGTACATGCCATTTTCCCCGTCTCCTATACAGGTTTATTAAAACAACTGCCATGAACTACAACAGGGTTCAATTTCGGGTGTTTCTGTTGAAGAAGGCTCCTTTGCAGTGGTGGAACAACTGCACCCAAGGCCAATCACAGACCACCCTCCACCCCCGGGGCAAAACCTTGATCGGCGTCCCCCTGTGGGGCAAAACACTGATTCTTATAACTTTGTGTGTATTTAGTATATGGGAGGGGCATCATATGGCTGGGGGGAGGGCCCTCTACGATCCAGGTGAGAGCCCTGGGGCAGTGGCCCCGCCTGCCCTGCCCCACCCCATCTGTAGCTCTGCCCCTGCTCCTTTGGCTACTGGACTATGTTAAACAGAGCCACATATAGTCCAAGGGTTGGTTTGGAGCCAGGGCCTAACCGGGTTCTCGGACAGAAAAACAGCATCAAGAGTGGTACAAACACTGCTTATTGAGAACCAAGTCACTAACGTTCAGGGACTGGGGGGTGGGATTATCATCACCAACACGAAGGACTAAAAGTTTCTGACAGCCATTTATTATAAAAAAAAAAAAACAGCATTAGTAGAGCGTCTGGTCTGGTCTAATATGAAGAAGAAGAAGAAAAACAGGAGCTTTGGGATGGTCATGGAATTGAAGCAGGCGTGGTCTCTACACCTATACAGTGAGGTAATGATGTGTATGGTGGCTGTCTAGCCTGGCTCTTAGGGGTAGGTAGCTCAGGCTAGGATGTTGGCCTACTGATCGTAAGGTCATGAGTTCAAATCCCAGTACCACCAATCTGGAGCCTTGAACAAGGCCCTTAACCCTCAACTGCTCAGTTGTGAAAAGTTGCCCTGGATAAGGGGGTCTGCCAAGTGATGCTAATGTAATGTAGAAGATCCACAAGTTGAACCAGTTCTGAACCAGTATTAGCACCAACCCAAAACTAGCACCTAGTGTGCACTGGTGGAAAGGGCACATTATTGACCCCTAAACCCAGATTTATGCTTTACGCCCTTATACTTTGTTTTAAACCAAAAAAAAAAAAACATTGTAAAAGAATTTGTTGGTCGTGATTTGAGGTCAAGATCTTGATACAAGAAGTTATCTCAGTGTGAGGTATCTCCAATCTCAGAGCAAACGCTGCTATGACGCTAGTCTTCAATCCACCAATAGGAGGTCAGGAGCACTACGCAGACATTAGAGGGGAAAAAACCCTAAAGTTTAACTTAACAATGGACAAAAATATTATCCCAGGCTCAAGATCTACATTACATGAGTTCATAACATTTTTACATTAAGATTTTAACAACATAAAATCATCACAACGTCACAAAGTTGCTGTTCTCAACAATGAAGTTTTGTCTCAGCGGTGCCGTGAACCTGCTTGGTTGCTAACTAATTATTAGCGTTTATCAGTATATGGATGGTGAGCTCCACCTATGTGCACCATGTACCACTTTTTATGATCATAACAAAATTGATAAATCGACACCGTATAACCAAAAGTTTATGCACACCTCACCATCACATTCATACACACTTATTAAACATCTCATTCCACATTTAGTCCCTCTTTGCTGTTCTACTGAGCTCCTCTCTTTTCTTCTGTGAAGGCTTTCCACTAGATGTTGGACCATGTCTGGGGGATTTGTGTTCATTCAGGTGCAGGAGTATTAGTGAGGTCAGGCGCTGATGTTGGGATGTCGAGGAGCCTCCAGTTCCAGTTCATCCCAATGGTGTGCAGTGGGATTGAACTCAGGGCTCTGTACAGGACACTCTACACACTTCTTCCACTCCAACCTTAACCTTAACACACAGGGGCACTGTTATCCTAAAGAGCTGATGAACGGAAATTGTAACGCTACGGCATATAAAGACCTTTTATACAACCGTGTGCTTCTGAATTTGTGATAAGAGTTTTCGAAAGAACCAGATACGAGTGTGATGGTCATGGGTGCACATAATTTTGGTCATACATTGTATATTGCTAAACTGGGTGTTGCTCATTAGCGTGAATTGTCTCTAAATTTAATTTGAATTGTTATAGAAATAAGAAGCAGCTTTGAAAACGTTATATAATTTTGCACAACATTTGGGAGAGAATCAAAATTGGACTTTACTGGAGGTCCTTGAGGACTGGACCTGTATGTTCTGGCGTAACGTAACCATTTTATGTTCCCTGAAAGGGTCCAACGCAAGCCATGGCATAATACTAGACCACGGCAGCTCTTTAAATGGCTGGTTATGTCATTCTGTGGTGACGTTCTTATCCATAGGGCTAGCCAAATGATAAAGCAGGGAAAAGCCTGAATGCTATCTAACCAAGCTACTTCCTGTCTCTGCGGGCTGCTCACTGTAATTTAATGTAGGAGGTTTTCTCAAAATGGCTACGCAGGACCCCGTACAGGGCGGAACTCGACATACAGGCCATGGATAGTTTAGCATGGGATCGATTTAGAGCCAGCTTTTCATCGGGGATTACAAACAAACCTGGAGTAGGCGGAACTGTGCGGTGCGATGGCTCTAAACCACGACATCATCGGGACGAAGGAGTTTACGCTTGGAGGAAACGTGACAATCATGGGGAAAAGGAAAAAAGTGAATAAACAGAAAAAAACGATAGTGACAGAAGAACTATTTATAGCTGCTGTAACTTAATTGAGAACAGGAAGTGATTTATTTCATGGAAGTCCCACATTGTTAAACCCAGCTACTATAAATGGATAAAAAGTATGACATGATGTGGTTTTAATAAATAGAAAAAAAAATGCAACCCCTGACAAATTGATCGTTGTTGATTGTTTTCCGGTGTAAGCATGCCACGGAGTGTTTTATTCCTTAATCAATGACTAGCCATTATAACAAAGCTGATATGCTATACAGTGGTACCTCAGTACTCGAACTTAATCTGTTCAGAACGCGGGTTCGAATCCTCAAAAGTTCGAGTTCTGATCGGATTTTCCCCAGAGGAAATAATGGAAAACCAATATATTTGTTCCTGGCCCCAAAAAATTACATCGAAATATGTTTTTTTCAGCACATTTATCAAAACAGTAATTTGTAAAGTAAGAAAATAAATGTATCCGAACAACGCGCATCAGTGCATGTGCACCCGCTTTGTTTACTCCCAGCAGCAGTGTGCGCATGTACACCAGATGCGGGCGTTAGTATTCTCTTTCGTTTCTGACCTTCTCGCTTTTTATTCGGTTTATGATTATAGTCTGTTCCTTCATGGTGTTGTTCGGTTACCCTGCATGTTCTTCGACTACAAATTTGCCTGCCATCTTATGTCCTTCTGCCTGGAGCCTAAATAAAGCCTGAAATGGATTTTGCGTCTGACTGCAGCCTGGATCGTGTCACCTCACCTCACCCCTCTGACAGGCTAAATTACCTGATATTTTCAATAAAAAAGCACTATCACCAACAAATGATGCTATCACAGCGAATGCGAGGCTGAGACTGAAGTGGTACCCTTTGTTTCCACTGAGAGACGTGCTGTGTGACTCATTTCCCCGACTTCTGAGATTCAGATCGAGTTCTAGGTCATTTTTTTGCGATCTGGTTTGTTCGACTTTTAAGAAATTTGAGTACTGAGGTACCGCTGTACTTCAGAATATTTCCATTCATGATCACAGAAGATGGGCAATGGTTAAGAAAAATCCCATTCAAGGGTCAGGCGTTAGGGGTTAGGGTTAACCCTAGGGTTAGGGGTTGGAGTTAGGGTTAGGTTAATGCTAGGTTAGGCTAATGCTAGCCATGTTGTACTTCAGAAGTCATTTCTCATTGTTTGTTTACAAGTTAAGCACAAATGATGTTATTTCCAGTGAACCATAGAGAGTAACCTACCCTCTAGATAAAGCAACAACAACAACAACAACAATAACACTCACGTTAACATTCATTAGGATTGTGTGTGTGTGTGTGTGTGTGTGTGTGTGTGTGTGTGTGTGTGTGTGTGTGTGTGATATGAATACCAGGCTCTTTCTTGTGTGTGTGTGTGTGTGTGTGTATGTGTGTGTGTGTGTGTGTGTGTGTGTCGCAGGAGAACAGCAGTAAGGACGTTCACAGAGGAAAGGACTAATCTAAACCTTCCTCTGGTGCTTGTCAGGCTAACAGGTGGCTACTGAAAAGCAGATTTGGGAAGCCCACAACCTCTCCCAGGCTGCTGATGTTGGATTTAGCAGTGTATTGGATGAGATTAGAGACTAGCTGCTTTGTGGCTAAGGGTGGACCGCCGTTCTTAATCAACGCTCAGCAGGAACGCGTGAAAAAAAAACCTCTTCTGTTTGAGGGAAAAAAGAATGAAAGCCCAGACACTGAAGGCTTTAATGTCTCACTTATTAATAAATCACCTGGTCGCTGAATGTAATCTCATACGTCCTAGCACACTGTATGTAAACAAATAGAATAAATAAATAAATAAATAAATAAACCTTTTTCTTGGTGGTAAAATCATAAGCATTGGCCATCTAGTGTTTAAAAAATGGCAAGTACGAATAACCAGAGTCCTTATTTAACACAAGCATCCTGGTCCTCATGATAATGTTGGTTATTAATAAACAATGGGTTTATTAGGAATTTGGCTGAAGGGGAATAATATCATCAAGTACTAATCTGCGGCTAATGACTCGGTTCATGCTAACGCAGATTTAGCAGCACCTAGCAACCAGTCATTTGACGCAACAGCAATGTTCACGTCTCCAAATAATCCGATAATCCAAATGAGGAAAAGTATTGCAGGAGAGAGGGTGATTTGCTACACAACAAAATAAATGACAAATGATAAAAAAATAAATAAATAGCATGACATGAAAGGATAAATGTTTTCCTATCATCACACAATATATTTAGTCATATTGCACAGCCTGAAAATTCAGCATTACCTCTGACTCTTAGAGAGCACTGACACTGGAGACTCCTCCCAGACAACTTCTTCCAGAAAAATTCACTACATCAACAATGAGCCACATTTTAACCCGTTCATACGGCCATACGCGACCCTGTGGAGGACCTGTTGCTCTACAAACAATAACATCAGAAAATGAGCATGTGAAAATACAGGTGCTCCCCGAGTTCCGATGGCCCGACTTACGACTTTTCAAAGTTATGATGCCGATTGCGATGCGCTAAAAATTGTAAAATATTTAGAAAACATTTAAAATTCATGGGCAGGCATAGCTGACAGGCCAGCGTAACAGCGTATGATGTACGCAGACGTTCGGACGACGCCTGGAAGTACGCGGAGGACACCCAGAAGTACGCAGAGGACACCCAGAAGTACGCGGACGACATCCGGAAGTACGCGGACGACACCCGGAAGTACACGTAGGACACCCAGAAGTACACGTAGGACACCTGGAAGTACGCGGACGACACCCGGAAGTATGCGGACGACACCTGGAAGTACGCGTATGACATCCGGAAGTACATGGACGACACCTGGAGGTATGCGTAGGGCACCCGGAAGTACGTGGACGACACCTGGAAGTATGCGTAGGGCACCCGGAAGTACACGGACGACACCTGGAAGTACATGGATCATTCACCTCGCGTGATCCCTGATTCTCTCCCACAACTCACGGAGTTCCCTTGTGTATCGGTGTACTGTACAGTGCATTACCGCAGGTTTTTTGTGTGCTTCAAGAGCTAATTTTAATTCGAAAGCATGTCTTGTACAGGAAAAGACTCCTGGATAGCGATGCTAAGCTAGGCTAAGCGAGGCTAAGCTGGGCTAAGCTAGGCTGAGATACCTAAGCTAGGCTAAGTGCTTCAACACAGTGGTCCGACATACAATTTTTTCGACTTACGATAGATGTGGCGGAACACATCTCCATCGTAACTTGAGGACTACCTGTATACTTGTGACCAATCAGAATCGAGAATTCAACAGAGCTGTGGTATAAATACACGCTCATGAGCAGCTGGGTGTAGCAATCGCAAGCCTAATTTAATTTAGTACTGCGTATCAGATTAGTTGTTTATTTGTTAAGTGTAGCGGGAAACCTCCCCCATGGTGATACTGTGCTCTGCTAAACATAGCTGTCTGAGATAACTGACTCTGGAGTTAGCTTTAGTTTTCAGAAAACCTCCGAGCTGAGAAATGAGTAAATGTAGAATTTGGGAGCTTCGGCTTCTGAGGTGGACGTGCCGTGGTGTTTTGGGTGGAAACTCCCGTACATTAGCTCAATGGGCGTGTTTATACATTAAAGTATAACTAATTACACAGTGGACCTCATAACTTGCAGTTTATGAAAGCAAAAGCTACAGATTAAAAGGTGCAAACACAGCACGGTGTAGCCCGGTTCCACTGGGAACATTAGGACTGTAATTTCCAGTGCAAAAAATAGCCCGGGCCGTGAGCGTGCCATGCTTTCTCTCCACAGGTATTCTTAGATGGAAATGCAGAGTGGCTAGGGAAACTGGTTATCTTCGAGCTGGAGAGCATGCATAATTGGAGGCATTGAGGGACAATGCTAAAATCTCAAATTGATAGTGGTGTGTCTGAGTCTGAGATATACTCAGCACTCTGACTCACGTTTGGCAAGAGACTCTTACATGTAGGCGAGGCCTGGACTTAAATAGATCAGAAACGGATGTGTTTGCCTCTTTTTTAATTTCTTTCACTTTTAATTTCTCCATTATCTCTATGGATTGTCTGGATTCAGTACGGGATTGGCAAATTGCTCACTAAGATGTTTGTGTATTGACTGTTTGGTTCTTTAGGTCTAACAGAACAATTTATGGTTTTGTTTGAAATCATTTGCTGTAATTTTTTGAGAAATAGATCGGTTTAAGCCAGTTTAATCTGGCTTTTCGCTGTGTGATTTCAGTGTTGCTAAAGAAAATTTGTTCAAAAAGTTCTACTTCCTTCATTAATCAGCTTAGAAACAACAGGAGTGAGCAAGCTGTTGGTGTGGTGGTGGCAGTGTTATGCCTGGAGACAGCACATTTAAGTGGGTTGTGGAGCTTGGGCCTGATTATGACTGGGGAACAGAGGAGCTTGGGATAAGAACGATGTTTTGTTCGATCCATTAGCGTGCATGGTGTGAAAGCGTCAAGTTTATGTTGACCTAATTTGCATAATATCTTTATTTGTATTTTTTTTTTACGTTTGAATTTTTGAGATTTCGCTCATAGATTTTTTTTTTTTTCAGATTAAATCTGTATTTGTGTGTTTAAAATTTTATTATTTTTCTTTACATTTGGATTTTTGAGATTATTATTTTTAATACTTTTAGATTTTAAGAATAACTAGACTTTTTTTTCTGGTTTTAGGCATATATTTAAACATTTTTATTGTTAGATTTTTTTTTTCCACGCTGAGATTTGTTTGTCTTTTTGAGCTCAGAATATATCATTTTAGATATCTAGAATTCCAGATTTGTATTTTGGGGATTAAAATGTTTAAAATCTATTTTTGATATTAGAATTTGAGAGATATTCATCTTCTGCCACTTAATCCTGTTCAGGGTCGCGGGGGTGGGGTGGGGGGGCCAGAGCCAATCCCAGCTGACTTCAGGTGAGAGAGGGGCGAGGTTACACCCTGGGCAGGTCACCAATCCAGCACAGGGCGACACACAGAGACAGACAGCCATTCACACTCACATTCACACCTACGGGGAATTTAGAGTCGCCAATTAGCCTAATCCCCTCTGAGCATGTCTTTGGACTGTGGGAGGAAACCGGAGTACCCGGAGGAAACCCACACGGACACGGGGAGAACATGCAAACTCCACACAGAAAGGCACCCAGGTCGACCACGGGGATCGAACCCAGGACCTTCTTGCTGTGAGGCCACATTGCTAACCACTTAGCCACCGTGCCGCTGTGCAACCCAAGCGTATGGGTCGCCAGTCTTTATTTATTGGGTCGCCATTTGGCAGGTTTGTTGTCTTATGTGTAAATGTAGATGTTATGAGTATTCCTGATGTCATTTTGTACATTTGGGTCCCACTGTGACACCAAATTTCTCTTTTGGGTCTCGTACTGAAAAGGTTTGGGAACCACTGCTGTATATTATTCCATCTCCTTTATCTAGATGGATTTAAATGTTGCACATTGTTGGCCCAATGGACAAAATTATGTCCAAACTGGGTGCCAATGTTGGCCCAATGTAATTTTGTCCATTAAACCAACGATTAGCCAATCCACCATGCCAACATCAGGCCAAAAGCTTTTTTGTCGACACTGGCACAACGGTACATACAGAGAGCCAAGATAGCTACCCAAAGTAGATGCTTGGCCAGCATTAATTTACTACTTGGGATAGACAGCATTCATCACGACTCTTCTCTGTACTGGCACATGGTGGTGGAATGAACTTCCTCTGGCTGATTGAACAGCTGGATGCCTTCAAATGAAGCCTGAAGGCCCACAGTATATCTTTGCTAAACACTTAAACAAGCACATTATCTACACATATATGTATACAGTAATCCCTGGCTATATCGCGGTTCACATTTCTCGTCCCTGGCTATTTGCGGATTTTTATTTAGAACATATCTAAAAGAATTTTGCGCATTTCCGCGGTATTATACAATATAAACAGGAATTAAAATGGAGTGAAATATGAATAATATATAAAATACAGTACAGTGTAGATCATATTTACACAAGAGACAAAGAACACGTAGCGTCGTTT
>JAQMCW010000012.1:968701-983145 GCA_030068335.1 Chrysichthys cranchii
GCATGTCTTTGGACTGTGGGAGGAAACCGGAGAACCCGGAGGAAACCCACACGGACACGGGGAGAACACGCAAACTCCACACAGAAAGGCACCCAGGTCGAACCCGGGAATTGAACACAGGATCTTCTTGCGGTGAGGTGACAGGGCTAACCACTTAGCCACCATGCCACCCCTATTATTATTATTATTGTTATTATTATTATTATTATTATTATTATTATTATTGTGAGGTCTCAGAATCGCAAAACTGAAAACAAATCATTAAATTCCACACATAGAACTGATTTTCTATCCTCCACCAGCTTTACTCATGTCTAACATTCTGAACTATTAACCAGATTCTCACAAGTTCAACTCCCAGCACTACCAGAGAACCGTTCAACAAGGCGGCTTAACCCTCACCCCCTAGACACTACGCTTGAATGAGTTTCTGCCTCTCCTTTAGATTAAAAATAATATTAACTGAAAAATCGACAACCACCCAGGTGGTAAGAACCAGGGAACAAATCAACAAATCACTAAAAAATGCAGAGACAAACTCTTGATAATCAAGAAAAGACTCCGGGGGACAAATCAATAATCTCTCAATGCCCAGAAACCAGGAACAAGTTAGCAAATCACCAGCAACAACAAAAAAACCAGGCAAGAAATGGAGAAATCACCAACCTCACGAATACCATGAACGCAGGGACAAATCAACCAACTGACCAACCAAAATCTGTTTAGATCCATCTATGATGGTTATTATTCCTTCATTGACATTGAAAAGTTACCGTTTTTATCATCAGACCATTTCAAGTCGTCAAGTTGTCAAATTCCAAACCAATCTAACCCTTAGAACGAGTCCCAACACCCATCACACTCATCTGTCTGTTGCTTCGTACATGTGATTCAAGGCAGTCAGTACTGTAGCGTCTAGCTGTTACTATTTGGCTAATTTGGTGGCATGTTAGCTAATATTTGAGAGATAAGGAATAAAGCTGTTGCTAGTTAGCCGTAGCAATTCATGGCAGTGGGAGCGTGGTCGAGTGTCAGCTGGGGAAGAGACTGGTCTAACAGGCGGGCCATGGGTCGGATTCTCACTTGTGTCTGATTACTGAAAGTTTACTTCTGTTAGTCTTTTGTGCACTTTCAGCGGGTAACCAGAAAGAGAGCGCGAGAGATAGTTCAGATAAAATGGCTGAAAAGTGAACGTGAGCGAAAATACAGCATGCCTCCTGTTTCCACGAAAACTTAAAGTGCTACACTAATATTTCCCCCTGATTCCTGGTTCATTGATCAAGAGTCACAAATGTAATCAGTGTGTCAGTGAAGCATGATTTTCTTTTGTTAATCTTTCTTATATCTCTATTTCGATGTGGTTGCTCAGCGGTTAATGGTAGCACCGGGTTATTGACCAGAAGGAACCCCAGCGCCACCAAGCTGCCGCTGTTGGTCGGTTGAGCAAGCTGACCGTGCACACTGACCCCAACCTCTGAACAAGGGATATCCAAGGAAAAGTAATTCATCAATTGTGCAGTAATGTATATGTGACTAAAAAAGGCTTCTGCTTTGAGCCTTTAAATAATAGCTCATAGCATTCAACTTAAGCTTAAGTTAAAAATTTGCGTCTGGACTTGGAGCCAGTCTGATGTGTTCGGAGGAAGCCGAACTTTGCTCCTCACCTTGAGAACACTATGCACACTGTGAAGCATGGTGGAGGTATCATCATGTTGGACGTTACCCTTTTCTGCTTTTGGTTGCTTATCTGTGTAATCCCCTCTTTACCTGGTTACTGAATTTGGTGGACGGCCTCCTCTAGGTGGAGTCGCAATTGTCGCAAAGAGTAGTAGAGTACAGTAGTCCCTCGTCTTTCACGGGGGTTACGTGCCAAAACTTCCCATGAAAGACGAAAATCCGTGAGACATGCACGCCAGCCCTAAATACTTTTTTTAAATAGTTTACAATTAAACACATAAAGAAAACATTTGTGAGCATATCGCGAGGTGAATTTGGTGTAGAATTCGTAGAAATCTCACATTTATAGTGAGTCCTGCTACGGGCGAAGAACTGGGATGTTGGCGAATGCTGGTTGCTTCTCCCCAACCGTACGCATCATAGCCAGCAGCCAATCACAACCAAAGTTAAATGACTAGGGCGTTCTGATTGGCCAGACTCGTTACTTCAGACATATTTTTTTTCAGTATCCCCACACCGCGTTTTCGTAAACAACGCTACGTGTTCTTTGTGTCTTGTGTAAATATGATCTACAGTGTACTGTATTTTAAATATAATGCTAGCTGATTCCCCAATGGCGTCGCTCACTGAGTGCAAGGGAAAAAAAAATAATTGCAGTATTTATAAAATAAGTTTGTTAATTACCAATTTTATTTTTCAACATTTAGTGGTCGTACGTCATTTCCGTGTCAAACACGAGAAGAAATTGATATGTTTAGATCAAAGTTTTCTTAAATAATTCCTTCCCAAATAGGTGTTTACTTCTTTTCAACATCAGTAAAATAACTCTCACACAAATAATAACGATTCGTAAAGACGACATAAAAATGGCGTCCACAAACAAAGCGCTTAGTTAAAATGTAAGCGCTATTTACGCTGTTTCCGCTCATACGCACGTATAATATGTTCCGTGGTCGTACGGCATTTCCGTTTCAAATGCGAAAAGAATTTTATATACATGGATTGATATTTTACACCATTTTAATTCATGTTTATATTTTATAATACCGGGGAAAATCCACAAAAAACAAAATTCAGATATTCTAAATAAAAATCCGCGAATAGCCGGGGACGCAAAATGCGAACTGTGATATTACTGCGATATTACTTGTACTAGTACTAGTGTACTACTACTGTACTAGTAGAGTTGCAAAAGAACTTCGTCAAGGTCAACATTTAATTATGTGAATTGTGATGGCAACTAATTTAGGGGTGAATTAAACTGGGGTGAATATTTGTTATGTAATTACAACTTTTATGTTCTTTTTATTGGTAAAGAATCTTGCAAACTATGCAGATTTTTATTTTTTTTTTGAGTAGATTTATGACATACAATCCTAACCAAGTCAGGTTTCAGTTCCAGGTTTTCTAATAAGGAGAATGAAATGAATTTCTATCCAGCTTGATAAATGAGACCAGTTGCTCACACAATACCAGAGGCAGTGCATTGTGGGAATAAAAGACTGCACTGGATATTCTTCATTATAAAAAACCTTCTCTGAACTCCACTGAATGTGTGAATCTACAGTATATAGTGTGCAATATAGTGAACAGGGCATGTTGTGATCTGATTACAGACACCGAATCGGGTCGCTTCATGTGGATTTAATGTGCCCTGTTGTGAGCGTGGAGGACGAGCTGCTGACCGCTTATAATGCTAAAGTCACTCTGATCAACCTTCTCGGTGCATGAGAGCCTCGCTACAATCCCAGCAGGAGTCAGAATCAGCTGCATGAGCACTCGATCCTGTGTGTCATCCATCTTGCTTTAATATGCGATCAGTGTTCAGCCTTCATGCAGAGATTTACTCAGGTGTTTATCCTCATACATCACTGCTGCTGTCTGTCTTACACGGATTAAACCTAAACTTAGATCTCATTTCGAACGGCAACAACAAAAACAACAAATCTCATTTCTGCTCAATTTTCCACTTACCTTAAATGGACTCGATCAGCCAAGACATATTGCTCAAGTTTTGCGCTTGGAGCTTCATCCTGAAGATAAATGGAATATCCCAGGGTTCTTTCAGCTTAGTCAGCATTTCGTTAAAACATTCAAGGTGGATAATCTGATTGTGTTCCTTCCAATAGAGAACAGATTAATGTTTAAGATCAATACAAGTCGCGTGGTGTTAGCATAAACGAAGAAAAGGCAGCAGCTATATTTGTAACAAGAACAAGTTGAACAATGGTGAGGCTTGATCCTGAACACCATGACTCTTTCTTTCTTTTTTTTTTTTGTTGCTAACATTCATTTTGTTTATCCTAATGCCTTTGTTGGCTTTTTGGATCATATATAACGGCAGCCATCACGTCACAGCCTGTGACGTTCACTTGCTAAAGGCTAATTTCTTGCATATTGCATTAAGAGAATGCTAAAACGAAATAGGAAATAGGAACAGCCATTGTAGCCTTCTCAGACCCAAATGCTAAGCTTGCGCACCTTCCTCCTCACTGTTTCTGTTTCTTATCAATCGATCAATATCTTCAAAAGAAAAAGAAGAAGAAGAAGAAGTTTGGCAAAACAGTAATAACCTCTGGTCTTCATGTGAAGACCTTACAAGGACATACACACAATGTAACTAGGAGAAAATGTGATGTCGTGATATGAAGACAGTGGGGTCTCATGAGGTTAAGATAAGCACAGGTTCTCACCGAGTTACGATGGCCCGACTTACTATTTTTTGAAGTCACGATGACGACTGTGGTCCACTAAAAATTGTAAAATATTTAGAAAATACTTAAAATTCATGGGCAAGCATCACAGGCAGGCCAGCATAACAGTGTATGACATATGGAAGTACGTGGACGATGCCCGGATCACTCACCTCGCGTGATGCCTCACTTTCTCCTGCAACTCACGGAGTTACCTTGTGTATCGGTGTACTGTACAGTGCATTACTGCGGGGTTTTTGTGATTATTAATGGAACAGCTTCAGTGGCGGCTGTCTCTAGCCGGAGCTCAGTATTTGTGTAGCGGGGTGTTGCGGCTGGACGGAGCTCAGAGTCTCAGTGCTGCTGCCTTCACCAGGTGCGGACGTCTCTGACAAACTCTCTCTTTTGACAGAAATGTGATTTCAATGAAGTCTTCAGTGAGTGTGTGTGGTCTTCTACAGGAAAAGACTGCTGGGTTGGCTAGGTTAAGCTAGGCTAAGATGGGTTAAGCTAGGCTGAGATACCTAAGCCAGGCTAAGTATTTCAAAACTGTGATTCGACTTACGATATTTTTTACTTACGATGGGTGTGGTGGATCGCATCTCCATCGGAATTTGAGGACTACCTGTACTGTTTTTATACACTACATGAGCGCAACTAAAGGAAATGCTCAACTTTGATTGGATGAGGGGTAAAGATACTGACAAACAGTTTAGACTTGGTATAAATTTATGGTTTGTGATTGTGCCATTACAGTTTAGTACACATAAATGGTTTGATTATAAGCCGACAGTGAGGCAAGCCGTGCGTGTTACCTGGTTAGAGACACAGGTTCAATCTTCCACCGACAAGGGTTCTTGGGTTTGTCATTCCAGAGGGAACATGAGAAAAAGATCTGTATGAAAGCCTACGGTGTATCGATTTCAGAAAGGGTTCCGAGCTAGAAATATACCACCATCATTCTATTATTCGAAGAGCTTTATTGAGAAATGTCGCAACTTACTGTCCAGAAAAAAAAGAAGAATATAAGACAAAAGATTTTTTTTTTAACTGTAAAGATGGGCAAACCTTTGTATGTTTTGCATGGAACCATGGTAAACAGTGACAACCCTGATATAAAAAAATGTGACAAGATGTTTTTTTTTTTTTTTAATGAATCAAAGCAAAAGATTGACAATCCACTCACCAAGCACTTTATTAGGAACACTGCTTTAACACTGGGTAGGGCCTCACTTTGTTCTAAAAACAGCGTAAATTCATCACATGGATTCCGCAAGATGTTGGAAACCTTTCCTTGAGATCCTGGTCCATGTTGACATTATTGCATCATGCAATTCCTGCAGATTTTTCAGATCTTTCCTGCTGTGAATCTCCCGTTCTTACACGTCCCCAAGTTATTCTTCTGGATTCAGATCCTGTGATTGGGAAAGACACTGTGACATGGTGCATTATCATGCTGGAAGTAGCCATTGGAAGATGGTAAACTTTGGCCATGAAGGGATGCACATGCTCAGTAACAATACTCAAACAGGCTGTGGCACTCAAGCCACGATTGATTGGTATTAACAGCCCAAAGTGTGCTAAGAAAACATTCCCCACACCATTCCACCACCTCCACCAGCCTGGACTGTTAACACGAGGAAGGTTGGGTCTACAGATTCATGCTGCTGGTGCCAAATTTTGATCCTACCATTTATGTGCCTCAGCAAAAATCCCTATTCATCAGATCAGGTTACATTTTTCGGTCTTCAGCTGTCCAGTCTTGGTGAGCCTGTGCCCAGGGCAGCCTCACCTTTCTGTTCTTGGCTGAAAGAAGTAGAATCTGAAATGATCTTATGCTGTTGTCAACCATCTGTCTCAAGGTTCGACATGTTGTCGAAATCTGAGATGCTTTTCTGCTCAGCACAATCATATAGATTGGTTATCGGAGTTACTGTAGCCTTTCTGTTAGCTCGAATCAGTCTGGCCATTCTCCACTGACCTCCCACTTCGACCAAGGGTAATTTTGTCCGCAGAACTGCCTGTAACTGGATATTTTTTCTTTGACTAACTAGATAATTTCATAAATGAGCATCTGTAGAGTGTATGGGATGGACTTTTGTCCATTTTTAAACAGTGATTAGGCAAAAAATATTTAGTATAATCAAGGTAGTAGTGGAGAACTCACACAGGCAAGTCTATATGAAATAATAATGAAAAAGTCGATGTGATTAATGATGGCTTCAGCATGTAGCTTGCTTTCCAACACACCTAATTTAACAATGACTGTCGTGTTTAAGAGTGCAAGATGAATCAAGTGTGTTGGATTGGAAACAGCAAGAACAAAAAAAGCTAATCTGGTCTATATATACAGTACAAATTTCAAGAAAACCTACCCTTAATTCCACGCCTTATTCGGTCATTTTCCTACACAGTATTTTAGATTATTGTGTGTTTTTCAGTCTTGTGTTGCACCTCCATTTATTTCCTCATCACTATATAATAAGCAGTTAGAGTGTGAGTGTGAGTGAATGATCTACTTTGATCATCCTCCACCAAGCTGCATGCCAAAATCTTCCCACACTGCTCTCAAAGTGTTTCGAGTTGTTAAGTAACCTGAAATAGGCCTGCTTATCTTACATGACATACTGTTCTGTAGAAAAACGAACATCACACAGCAGAAAACACCTACAGCGACAGCCAGTTTCACAAAATAATCGTTTTTAGCAAAAGGTAAGTTTTTCATCCCTTCTGCCGATTGGTTTGAACCTCTATGTCAACATAAGACGTTCTGGTCACACGACAGCCACGGGAGAATGGAGGTGTGAACCAGTGTTCTCTCTCTCTGGGAGGAATGATAATGTGTGACAAAGCTATAAATAGAGGATAAAAAGGGCTGTCAATGCTCATGGTGTTGTCAAAAATCCAGACTAGCAATAACAAAGATCTATTAAAGGATGATTGTGGGGATCAGATGTAGACACTCAGCAATTCTGTGTGCACTGGTGCACTGGGAAGGTGAGTTTGGTGATCAAGTCAAGAGGGATTTGTTTATACCCGTCATGCACAAGTATACAGTGGGACAAGATGTTGTTCCTCAGAACCTTGGTGCAAAATAAGACCCATAAGGGGCTGTATGTCCACACTTACAGGTGTAAAGTGCAGATTAATTACATGAGAGCAAACACGGGGGTTGGACCCAGACCATACATAGTGCACAAGACATGATACAGAAGAGCAGACACACAGTACATATACGATAGAATATAGTACATGACAGGAGAGATGTGGTATGTGAGCTACCTGTACATGTTGTATAATAATTTATTTGAAACAGCTCAATTAGATCGAGCACTGGGAATGTAGCATCATGGAACAATAGTTGGCTGGGAAAGTGGCTGGTGCAGTCACCTTCTGGTTATGGTGGGGAAATACAAGGAGTTCAGGAATCTTACAGCTTGGAGGAAGCAGCTGTTATAGAGTTGGGTTTAGCTTGGCCAGATGCTGTGGTACCTTTTCCAAAATGTGGATAAACAGTCCACTGAGAGGATGGGAAGGGACCTCCATGATGCGGGAGGCCTTGTGGATGTATTGTTTGTGAAAAATGGCATCTTCTGTGGAGTGCTTTGAGCAGTAGGCAAACTGAAGGGGGTCATGTGAGTAGAACAGTCCAGCTTTCATGTGCCTCATGACTAGCCTCAAGGAGCACTTCCTGATAACAGGTGTGAGTGGACACAGGATCCACAGCCATTTCAGCAACACCAGGGACAAAAGGTGCATGTGGTAGGGCATTAAAGCCATCACTGGCAGTAGTTGGGGCAGTGGTTAAGATGTTGGACTACTGAACGGAAGCTCGTGAGATCAAATCCCAGCACTGCCAAGCTGCCACTGCTGGTCCCTTGAGCAAGTCCCTTAACCCTCAACTGCTCAGTTCTACAAATGAAATAAATGTTGCTCTGGATAAGGGCCTCTGCCAAATGACACTAATGTAATGTAGTTGCTGAGCCACAAGATGGTAGACTTCTTAGGCACATGAGTGAGGGAGCACCTAGGAAGCCTTGAAGCACCTAGTGAAGGCTGTCTGTCTCAGGGAGATGTTGAAGATGTTTGGGATGGCTTGTTCCCATGCTCTCTGGCCACATGGCCAGGTATGTTATCTGGTCCTGCAGCTTTGCATATGGTCACTCTTAAAGGGTTCTCCTGGCATCATCTCCTGGTCATCAGGCTGGGGCATGGTCTTCCTCATAGACATGCCATTTGTTGCATCAAACCATGCGTAGAAGTAGTTCAGCACATAGGGAAGTAAGTCGTTCCTGTCTCAGCATGGTCTTGTAATCAACGATGGCCTTGATGCCCTACCACCTTGTGTCCCTGGTGTTGCTGAAATGGCTGTGGATCTTGTGTCCAAATGTGTGCTCTGCTTCTCAGATGCCCCAGGACAGGTTTACCCTCGCTGTACTGAGGCCTGCCTTGTCCCCAGATTTGAAGGCAGCCCGTGTGGTAACGGTTTTGGAGGCAGTTACATCCTCTATGCACTTATCAATATAGCCAGTGACACATGTGTACTCTTTCAGATCAGTGTGCTGACCATAGGTGGCATGATCCACTCTGCGTACCTTACACAGTCCTGCAGAAATGAAGCTGTATCCTCTGTCCAGACCCCGATGTGCCTGTGAAGTGGTCTGGCATGTATCAGCAGCGGTCTGTATTCTGACATTAGCATAACAGAGATGTGGTCTGATAAGCCCAGGTGGGGCAAGGAGTGGCTTTGTACGTGCCACGTGAGTTAGTGTAAACCAAGTCCAGCATGCTTTAACTCCTGGTAGGAAATTCATGTGGTAATAGAACTTCGGGAGAGCTGTCTCCAGGTTTACATGAATGAAGTCACCAGCCACGATAAAAAAAATCCATCCGGGTGTGCAGTTTGCAGTTCACTGATGGTTCCGTGAGGCTCGCACAATTGTCTCCTTACCATTGCCGCCAAGTAGGAGGTGAACAACCACAATAACAGTGGTAAACTCCCTTGGCATGCAGAAAGGACAGCAGTGCAGCGTTGTAAACTCTACTGTCAGCAAGCAGTGGCTTATGATGAGTACAGAATTTACACACCATTCCCTGTGTAAAAACGCAAACCTCTTTTGCGGGTCTTAACGGACAGCAAGGTTTCTTTGTACGAGCAGAAAGCGCTCAGTCCCCCCAGCTGAATGGTGGTGTAGGGGATGTTATGAAGTCATGTTTCTATAAAAATAAAAAGGCAGCAGTCTCTTATCTAAGGCTGTGTGGCTCATTGCAGTCTGATGTGGTCCAGCTTGTTGTCCAGTGAGCAGACATTGGAAAGCTGGATGGACGGGAGAGCAGGACTAATTGTGTTGGATCTTAACCTGTTGCAGACACTGACTCGCTGGCTGTGCTTCCACCTTCTGTCACATCGCTTGTGGCACCTCCTCCCTTGGGGAACTGTATGGCATTTGTGTTTGAAACTTTAGGGGCTCTCAATATAGAAAGACTCAGTTTCGAGGTTTCATATGGAGCCTGTAGGGGTTCTACATATGGAGCATTTAGGGGTTGGAGATCTAGAAATCCTCAGTTGTAGGGTGCTAGATATAGAAACTCTCAGTTGTAGAGTACTACATGGAACCCTAAGGGTTTCTCAATTTTAGGAAAAAGAAAAAAACCTTAACAATTCATCATGGGATTTTATTTATTTATTTATTTATTTTGGCAAGGGTTCTTGTATATGAAAAAATGTTTTCTTCCACGAAACACGCTCATTTCCCAGGTTCTGCATAGAACATTCACCGGTTATCTTTATTATGGATTTTGCTTTCTAAATGCTTACCTCTACAAGGAGGATGAATATATGGAAAAAGTCAAGCTTCTTAACATGTTCTAACAGGTTCGAACCTAAAGGTTCTATTTAAATGAATGTATCATTTGAGATGGTCTTGAGTAGAACCCCCTTAAGTACCTGGTGTTTTATTTTCTTTTACACACTTAGAGTTCTGGGTCATAATGTGATAATATTGCATGCAGTGAGAAAGTTTTTTTCCCCCCCCATGAAGAATAGACAAGAAAATTGATTTTTTTCTTTTTTGTTCCTATCCAAAAAATCCTGCTAATTTTAGAAACAACTCCACAAAAACCAGAGACTTTCCACAAACATTATATTTATTTTTTTATAATCCATGCGACAGCCATCAATCAAATATATTACATACCAACAGTGAAGTGAGACTCAGGATATGAGATTTGCAATAATGAAGCAGCTCAAGGAAAAAAGAGAAGCGAGTCAAACCGAAAAACAAAGTCATTAAAAAATGGTGAGATAAAGAGATGGAGATAACGGCAAGAGATTTGAGATTTTATAACAGCGTGTCAAACGACTAAACCTGTGAAGACCCGAGGAAATGAGAACATAAATATATCACAATATCGCAATCAGCACCGCTTTATATTTACACACTTATCAAATGTTCTGCTGTAACTGCGACGGCACTGACAGCTTTTACTCACCTGCCTGCCATCAACACTATTCTCTACTTTACTCTCAGCTGTGTCAGGTGTTCTGCATCGAACCTTCTGGGTTGTAGACTGTGAAATATTCAGTTGCGTGGTCCTGCGCAGAACATTAAGAACTTCTAGACGTGGAAATACATGATGATTGCAAAGGGGTTCTGCTTTGAAGTTTTAGGGATTCTAGGTTTAAGAACAGTTGTAAGGTTGTGCACATAAAAACGTAGTGGTTCTAGAGGTGGAAACACTCATTTGTAGGGTTCCATATAGAATTTTATGGTGTTCTAGATTGCAGAGTGTTCAGGATGACTCAGAATTTTCTAAGGTTTAGCGCTTTAGAAATTTTATAGATTTAACTGGGAACTAGGGTTCCCTAAAGAACATTTAGACATTTTAGGTTTAGAAAACAATCAGTTCTAGGCTTCCACCAAAAAAAAAAAAAAAAAAAAAAAAAAAAAAAAAAAAAAAAAAAAAAAAAGGGGTTCTAAACTCTAGAACTTTTAAGACTTTGAAATTTAGAACAGATTAGTTAGGCATCAGGTCAGGGGTAATATGATGCGCTGTTACATTATTATTACTGGTAAACATGGCCAGTGATGATGCACAACTAGAGCTGATTTAATATTTTAAATGAAATGGTTCTGGATTACAGCAAATCTCGAGTAACAACCCAGAATTATGGTACACATGCTCTGCCAGTAAGGTCGGTAAGTTCCAGAGTCCCCAAGTTCAGGCAGCTGCCTCGATAGGTTCTTGTGCTCGGATGTGGACGCTGGGCAAGCAGAACCATGTGGGAGGAAGGTCTCGGCTTGTGCTGTCGTCCTGGAACTTAATGTTCAGGTAGAAATCCCCGGTGTAAAGGAACAGCAATGCACCAGCACAGGTCGAGTTATCTGCTGGACTCACCTGCACACGAGAACAGAGGAGCACGAAACATGAGGTCTGAATAATGTCCTACTGGAGGTGGTGTACCCTCTGGACCTGTCAGACTTAGTGAAGGAGGTGTGGCTTATATACCTGTCAGTCACAAAGAAGGTGTGGCCTCTGTACCTGTCAGTCTCAGTGAAGGAGGTGTGGCCTCTGTATCTGTCATTCTCAGTGAAGGAGGTGTGGCCTCTGTATCTGTCATTCTCAGTGAAGGAGGTGTGGCCTCTGTACCTGTCAGTCTCAGTGAAAGGGGTGTGGCCTCTGTACCTGTCAGTCTCAGTGAAGGAGGTGTGGCCTCTGTACCTGTCAGTCTTAGTGAAAGGGGTGTGGCCTATGTAGCTGTCAGTCTTTTAACAGAAATGTTGTTTATATAAGATAACAGTTACTTTTTTCTTTTCAGTTTAATTTGCTCTTCCTGTTTGTGGTACTTTGCTCTTTACTCATGCTGCGAGCTGCATTTTAAATGCACCAAAGGTGCCGCATAAATAAAATTGTTATTATAATTAAACACAACACTCACAATCGCAGTGTTAACACCACAGAGTGCAGGCCAGTTGCCAAATATCACATTCTCCTGCCAGAAGGCTCGTGCATGCTTATTTAATTCTGCTGCATGAATACAAACTCTAATGAGACACACCCGACCCGGCTCATTGCACAGAGATGACGCCGATAATCGGAGGCTTTAATCTAGAACTGAGTGTGTGCGAGAGCGGTCGGTTGGATTCGGCGCTTGCTCCCACATCAGATGGAGAGTCGGAGCACAGTGCAGTTTAATGTTCTCCTGGCACCGGCCCAGTTCAGGTCATTAAAGGTTTAATGATGATCATAAGCTGAGGACACTGTAGCTGTAGTTCAGTGGTTTAAAGTTCCTGGCTAAGTTGTAATCACAGGGTTATCGGATTCTTAGGTTAAGATATTATGTTTTAATAAATGACTACCCCTAGGCACTTCTTATTCTCATACGTTTTACTGATTTTATATCGTGATAACACTGATTAGATCGATATTTTAGCTATAACAGTACACCCTGCCATTTTTTATGCTTTAACTATTGTCTTGCTTGTTGAAACGTGACCATAAATGTTTCGTATTCAATTTGACTTTCAGTCTCCTGTGTGTGTGTGTAGGTGTGTTTGTACCGAATCGATGTAGAAGGAGTTGGAGCCGATGAATGTGACGGCTTCCTGCAGCTCGAAGTTCTGCACGCCGTTCTGATAGTCCTGAAATGGCACCACGGTTAGAGAGAATGGTCCCACGGCGCCCTTGCTGCGATTGGTCAGCTTGACTTCCAACGGGATGGGGTCGCCCACCTTACACTCTGCGACCATGTCGCAGTCGCACGCTTTACCGTTCACCACTATGTCTGTGTGTGTGAGAGAGAGAGAGAGAGATGTATGATGATGACAAAATGATTGAGACTGTGATTAAGATTAGCCAAGGTGTTCACCTTCACTTACACACACTGAGAAATGACATCAGTTTCACACACACACACACAGTCTGTGTTCATAGTGAGCTCATGTCTCTCTGTTGCATTGAATCCTGCAGGCTGATCTGTCACACAAGTCCTATCTCCAGAATGGTGCCTGCTGGGAAATCAAGTCCCTCCGGGCCTCCAGCAATGACATAGAAATGACAGCCTGCCCCAGTAGACTACAACTCACTGCAGGACAAGTTACACACACACACACACACACACACACACACACACACACACACACACACACACACACACACACACACACACACACTCCTCTTTCAAGGGGAAGCTTTTGTTCTAAACATCTACCGTTTGCTCAGCGCCTGAAATGCTAGTCCTAATGGGTGGACATTCTTAAAGGTCATTCTATACATCATGTTTTCATGAAGATGGTCCTCACTGATAATGTCCTGACATCACTAACCCCCAAGAACACACCTCGACATGCATGTGACTCAGACAGCATAGGAAATTATAAAGCATGGCAGCAAAGCCTCCAACTAGGACATAGCTTTAATTCACTTCAAACTCGATTAGATACAACACACTCTTATGTCCATATAAACTACAGCACACACACACACAAACACACACACACACACACATGTGGTATAGCCTGCTCAGATGAGACACCGTGCCATGTGGTTATATTTAGTTTTTCTGTTGCTAAGAGATGTGCAAATACGAAACGTAATGAGTAGGGTGAGACTGGAAGTGATCCATTGCTACAAACAGAAAAAATGCTGAACAAGGTGAAAAAGAAAGGAGACTTCTTGACAATATTGTCTTTTAAACATGTACAGTTAGCACAGGAAGCGGTTTGGGAATATTTTGTTGGAATTACTTGCATCACTCACGGTCTCCAACGGTGAGCCCAACCATGAAGCTGGTGTTAATATTAACACCAATGTTTGTGAAAGTTTCCGATTCCAACAATTCTGGCAAGCAGGAAGTGAATACCAGCAACACTGCCAAGCAGGAAGTGAATACCATCAATCCATCAATACTGCCAAGCAGGAAGTGAATACCAACAATACTGCCAAGCAAGAAGTGAATACCATCAATACTGCCAAGCAGGAAGTGAATACCAACAACACTGCCAAGCAGGAAGTGAATACCAACAACACTGCCAAGCAGGAAGTGAATACCAACAACACTGCCAAGCAGGAAGT
>JAQMCW010000012.1:1105883-1121615 GCA_030068335.1 Chrysichthys cranchii
CACCGCAAAGGGAACGTGCCTTAAAATCATCTGTTTATTTCATTTAGGTTTATTTTTCTATAATTAAGGTGATTTTCGTGAGTTGAGGTCCCACTGTACAACACTGCGCGTGCGTGTGTGTGTGTGTGTGTGTGCATGCTCCATCTGTTCTCTATATATCCCAGTGGCTTTGTGCCACATCCTTCAACAACCTTAAAAACTCGACTCTGTGATCCCTTTCAGAAATCCAGTGCAATAAAAACAGGAAATTGGAGAGAACCTTCCAGATCTCCAGATGACCTGAGGGTTCTTCTTAGAGCCCTAAAAGGTCTTGAGCACTGGTCTGGAGCGCCCAAATGTCCATCGCTAACCAGTGGCCCTGATTCCACTTGGTTTTTAAGATGTGTCTTTGGCGATTGGGTCACAAGTGGAGAGTGGGGACACCTCGCCGTTTACACCTGGGACTATTACACGTCTCCCAGATGTCCGGCTGAGCACTCGCGTTCGGATATCATTACATCTTTCACAGTTATTACGGAGTGTCTGCTGCCAGACAAACGGCAGATCTGTTTAGCACGGGCTAGCTCAGGAAACACAACCGTTTGGAGAAATAACATACATGATATTCCATCTGTTGAGATCGCTCCTCTCTTGTTTTTTCGCGCTTTGGCACGCTGTTACCGAACCGAGCGCCACGTCCCGCGCTGATAGCGTCTTTTCCTATGGACGATAAAGACTTAAATGGAAGGAAACTGACAGGAGGAGAAGTTTCTCTGAAGGTTACCGAGTGGTGACGAAGAGTACGAGGAGTACAACCCTAGAAAATCAAATCGATTGTTTTGAAACTAATGTAGAAGTCTCTCGTTGGACGCATGAACATATAAGCTGATAGAAATGAAACAATGGAAGGAGGGAGGGAAGAAAGAATAGAGCTCAGAGATGTCAATAACCAGGCAGCTCTGAACACTTTAGCCACCTTTCACAACAGATTACACCTTGAACCGTCATATTTAAATCACAAAAACATACATGGCGAAACTGGAAAGCTAAAAAAATTAAAAAATTAAAAAAAAAAAAAAAAAAAAAACATTTAAAATAGTTACTAGAAATCATTTCAGTACCCAAAACCTAACACGCATCCTTTGATCAAAGTTGAGATTATATATTAAAAAAAAAAAAACAAAAACATAAAATTAAAAATAAATAAATAAATATCCAGAAACAGGGCGAGTGAGAAAGCACTACAAGACAGACGCGACAAGATTTCTGTGTCAGCAGAGAAGCAATTCCAGCCACAGCCATTAATCAGGACTCATCAGGACTAATCAGGATTAATCTGTGTGATTCTTTAATCAATTTACGGTCTGTCCTAATTTTAGCTCCGCCCACACGTCCTGGCTCGGCTGGTGGGTTAAAGCCTTAATCACCGGATCTCCCCCTCTCCTGGTGGCTACCTAGGTAACCAAAATTCACCCTTCACAGGAAACCGCGTCAGGGTAGAGCATTATGGGTAATCTCTGGCACTATTGGTCTTTCATTTTGTGCGATTTATAGAGGAAGTCGCGTCTCCGGAACAGGACTCCGCCCTTTTATCCGGTGACCCATCGCCGAGTAGTTCAGGTTCCTCAATTCAACCAAATGAAGTTTGTCATTTGTGTATCTGGTTCAACTCCCAGTATATATGTATACATGTGTGTGTGTGTGTGTGTGTGTGTGTGTGTGTGTGTGTGTGTGTGTTATGTGAAAGTTGTAATCATTCATTTGATCTGCATTTACATCACAAACCATCTGCTGACCTCCGGTGTGTATAAACGGTCCGGATCGGATCGATCACTCGCTCACCGCGGCTAAACTGAGCTTGGGAGTCAAGCTGAATATTTAAATACTGGGGATGAGAATAAGATGTATGGTGCCAGAGCTGTGATTGGTCACTCCTAATCCCGCCCCAAACACCCTCCTCTCTACAAGAAGCCTTGATCTGGGCCTTCAGGAATCATGGAAAATGGGGGGAAGAAGCCTCAGTTGTGGCAGACAGAGGACACACTCGGTCCTGGAGCCAACGCTAATGTAAAATTCAAACTAAAACACCTGCCACAGAATGACTGGTAAGGAAAAAGGAATGTTTTGATCCATGGAACGCGGGTGGGATCTTGCGTACATGTAATGCATTGGAACAAAACAAGAAAATGAATTCCTAAATACTGGAACTGCGCACTTACATTCAATCTGCAATTGCTACTACGCGTGGAAATCCAAAGCAGCCTGCTGTTTCAAAAATTTAAGAACCACAAGATTGCTCTTTTTTCTAAAAAAACAAACAAGCAAGCAAGCAAACAAATAAATAAATAAATACAAATAAATAAAATCGTTCAGAATTCTGCCCAGGTGCTAAAGTATAGCTAAAGCATGCTAAGTGCTCGAGGGCTCTTTCCGAGTCAAAATCAAGAAGCCTCATTTTGGTCGGTTTCTCTTCAACTTTATTAACGTTGATGAATCATATTTCACATCCTGATTAAGAACCTGTAGCTAGCTGATTACCGATGCCGGCGAAACCTCACCTGGCGAGGGCTTTTCGTTTGGCGTCTATCTGTCAACTCTGTTTTCGTTCCAGGCTTCAGCAGCCACAAAGCCAAATGAAGCGTGTAGCAACAGCAAGCTCGGCTAATTAGCAGTCACGGTAGGGGGGTGAAGAGGCGTTCAAAGCCCTCTCCAGCCCAGACACACTGCTTTCATCTCCACGGTCATTGCAGGTGAGCGTTACATAAGAGCTGACAAACATGCCACATGGATGCAAATATAAATAAATAAATAAAGAGGGGTCATGTGGGCTTGGAGTGGGCTTGGAATAGGACAAATAAAGATTAAAAGGATAACAGTAGCTAATGTTTTGCTTCGTTTGGGTACAAAGTTTCATTTTGAAACATCTCTGGAGCGCATCGCTACGCTAAACCAGACGAAAGAGCAATCAGTAGAAGAAAATCAAACCGTTCGCCAACAGTTAGCATGTTTTCATGACTTGGGAGCACAAATTAACCAAAACTTGGCATGATTTTATTTCATTTAAAAAAAATTGCACTAGTAAACCACGGGCTGTATCATAATAATACACTAATCCCCTGCTATATCGCGGGTCACATTTCGCGTCCCCGGCTATTCGCGGATTTTTATTTAGAATATATCTTTTTTTTTTGTGGTTTTCACCAGTTTTTAATTATAAAATCTAAGTATTAATTAAAATGGAGTAAAATATTAATAATATATAAAATACTGCACAGTGTAGATCATATTTACACAAGAGACAAAAGAACACGTAGCGTTGTTTAAGAAAACGCGGTGTGGGGATACTGAGAAAAAAAAAATACGGCTGGAGGAACGAGTCTGGCCAATCAGAATCCTCGATTCATTTAAACTTGGTTGTGATTGGTTGGTGGTTACGATGGATACGGTCGGGGAGAAGCAACCAGCATTCGCCAACATCCCAGTCCTTCGCCCGTAGCAGTACTCGCTATAAACTGTTTCTACAAATTCGACACAGAATTCACCTCATTATATGCTCACAAATGTTTTCTTTATGTGTCTAGAAAGTGTTTAAAGAGTGTGGGAGGATCATTTAGAGCTTAAACTATTTTTTTTTTTTTTTTAAAAAAGCATTTGGGGTGGCGTCTGTGTATCGCGGATTTTCATCTTTCGTGGAAAACTTTGGAACGTAACCGCTGCGAAAGACGAGGGATTACTGTACATGATAAATATAATACATGAACGAGAAGGTGCTGAGAGCTGAAAAAAGTCTAACAGGAGTCCAGTACATTGCTGCATGAAAATTTTAGCAAAATGGCTCCCACACTCGTGATTCAGCAGCTTATAGAATAGCACTTGATCCAGTACATACTGTTACTAATGGTGCAACAACTTTGTCGTTCTGCCACGACTTACCAAATTGGGGTCATGAAATCGTGACGTGTGCACAGCACATAATCTATTTTTTATCATCTTTTCAATTCATTCTTTTGATTTAGCCAATGAGTCACACAGTGGTTTGATCTCCTGTTAAGAAAACGTGCCCATGGTTTGAAGGATAAGCTGACTGAGCACGCATCTGCTATACTTACAGCTCTCAAATACAGCTCTAACAAGGAAGGAAGGAAGAAAGGGAGTAAGGAAGGAAGGAAGTAAAGAAATAAGGAAGGGAATAAGGAAGGAAGGGAATAAAGAAGAAAGGATGTATGAAAGGGAGTAAGGAAGGAATGAAGGGAATAAGGAAGGAAGGGAATAAAGAAGAAAGAATGTAAGAAAGGAAGTAAGGAAGGGAGTAAGGAAGGAAGGAAGGGAATAAGGAAGGAAGGGAATAAAGAAGAAAGAATGTAAGAAAGGAAGTAAGGAAGGGAGTAAGGAAGGAAGTAAAGAACCAAGGAAGTCAGAAAGGAGGGAAGGAAGGGGATGAAGTAAGGAAGGAAGGGAGTAAGGAATGGAGTAAGGAAGGAAGGAAATGAAGAAAGGATGTAAGAAAGGAAGTAAGGAAAGAAATAAGGAAGGAGATAAAGAAGGAAGGAAGGAAGGAAGTAAGGAAGTAAGGAATGGAGTAAGAAAGGAAGTAAGGAATGGAGTAAGGAAGGAATTAAGGAAGGAAGTAAAGAAGTAAGGAAGTCAGAAAGGAAGGAAGGAAGGAAGGGAGTAAGGAAGTAAGCAAGGAAGGAAGGGAGTAAGGAAGTAAGAAAGGAAGGAAGGATGTAAGGAAGAAAGGAAGGAATGGAGTAAGGAAGGAATGATGAAAGAAAATAATGTTATAATGAAGATTAACAAAGTTTCATGGTCGGCTCTGAATGGCTGGAAGAAAGAAGCGAGGGGAGGGAGAACGAATAAAAAGACAGAAGAAGAGGCTTTAAATAGACAGAACATCAGATCACACAGAGATGTGACAAAAACAATCGAACTGCGACTCAGTAAACCAAAACCAAGAGAAATAAACTGGTTCACAGAGAGACGTTGTTGTCTGTCGCATTGTTCATCATCATCAGATTTTAATTTAGCGAATGACCGAGTCACACCACGCCGGGACGCCGTCACTGCTCCACTGCTGAGAGACACAGACAGACAGAGGGGCAGAAAGACACACAGACAAAGACAGAGAGAGAGACAGACAAAAACACAGGCAGAAGTCTAGACGGATGGTAAACAGCCACAGACAGAATGACAAACGGACAGATGAGGGCAGATGGACAGACAGACAAGCAAACGAATGAACAGGTGAACAGAAAGACACGGGTAGACAAATGGACAGACAGATAAAGGAACGAAAGGAAGGACAGGTGGATGGGCAGACAGATGGACAAACGGATGGAGACAGGCAGGGACAAATAGATGAGAAACAGACAAAGGGACAAGTGCATGGGCAGAAAGACAGGCAGGCAAATGGACAGAGCAAACAGAGATGCAGGCAGACTGAAAGACAAATGCACAGGACAGACAGATGGAAGGACAGACAGGCAGGTGGACAGATCTGGACCTGCTGTATGAAGAGTACGTTACAGAACGAGACAGTGCCCTCACACTCACGCAATCATCAGTCACTCCTCTCCACCCGGAATCCGTCTCTCGTGGGCGTGGCCTGTCTGACCTTGTTCGATCCCTGATACGAGACGGGAGTTTACGAAATGTCTGCGCACTAGCGTAACACTTCGGCGCCTTACGTTTGCTTAAAAGACACCGAGAAACTCCCCGGAGCTGATCTGACTCCAGTGCCACAGAAGCCGACATCGAACTCCAATCATGACTTTGAGTACAATAAGAAAAAGAAAAAAGAAAAGACAGAAAAAAAGCACAATCAGTCTCTCACAAGAGTGTAAAGTAGCAAAAACGCCTGTGATGATGTTCCTAAACGAGGAGCAGCCTGAGCAGTGCACACAGATCCACCACCTCCTGCTGCTTTTTTTCTATAGAAAATAAACCCTAATGGGATTTCATGATTTCATATATATGTGTGTGTGCGCGTGTGTGCGCGCGCTCACTTATAAATATGAGCATTTCACAGCATCCCAAAACGTAGAAGCACTTCCCGCTGGGCGCTAAAGTGCTCGCCTGACCGTGGAGACCCGAGCACTCACACCCAGCGCGCGGCGAGAAAAAGAAAACGGAGTGACGGCGGCACTGCACGGGTCACTGATCACCTCCCGGAGGAACGGGGCTCAGGCTCGTGCAGTACACTTTCCACACACACTGGTTATAACCGCGAGATCGCAGGAGCGTTAGCACGGGTCATTCGGCGCCAGGCGAGAGACCTCACACCAACTGAGTGTGGACATGAACGCTGCTAATAGAACAGAGTGGTGGGGATAGTGTGCACTTGGACATTTCACTGAGGTGCAGACTGAACAAGAGATGAGAGAAAGATAGATAAACAGGCAAATGGCTGGACAGACAAAGACAGAGAGAGAGAGAGAGAGAGAGAGAGAGCGCGCGCAGGCAGAGAAACAGACGGATGGTCAAAAGGCTGGACAGAGGGAGACAGACAGCGAGACAGACAGATGCCAGGAACAGCCTGAAAGATCAACAGAATTAGAGACGGACAGAGTGACAGTAAGTCAGACAGACAGATGATGGGGATGGACAGAGAGACCAATAGAATAAGAGATGGACAGAGAGACAGACAGTGAGACAGAGAGATGCCAGGGACAGACAGACAGACCAACAGAAAGAGAGATGGACAGAGAGACAGACAGATGTCGGGGACAGACGAACAGAATGACAGACGGACAGAGAGACAGTAAGTGAGACAGACAGATGATGGGAACAGACCGACAGAATGAGAGACGGACAGAGAGACAGACAGATGTCGGGGACAGACGGACAGACCAACAGAATGAGAGACGGACAGAGAGACAGTAAGTGAGACAGACAGATGATGGGAACAGACAGACAGACCGACAGAATGAGAGACGGACAGAGAGACAGTAAGTGAGACAGATGTCAGGGACAGACAGACCAACAAAATGAGAGACGGACAGAGAGAGAGAGAGACAGTGAGACAGATAGATGTCAGGGACAGACAGACCAACAGAACGAGAGGCAGAGAGACAGTAACTGAGACAGACGTGCAGACATGCAGAGATAGAAAGAGAGAGACAGAAGAAGAGAGACACAGAAAGACAAACAAAAAAGAGGGACAGACAGAAAGGCATGGAGACAGATGTCTGCCTTCCGTGAACACATCAGTGCTACACACACACACACACACACACACACACACACACTCCAGTTAAGCTCACAACCAGCACAAGTGTCAGCTTTAACACTACAGGGGATATCAGTGTGTGTGTGCGTGCGTGTGTGCGTGTGCGCGCATGTGTGTTTGACATTTTCCTGTGTGAGAAGAACAAGACTCAAAGATATTTTTTCCCTCCATCTCGCTGTTTCTTTTTCATTAGCAGAGCCAACAGGTCGAGGGAGAAATGTGACATGACATTTATAGTCCAACTCTTCTCACACTCTGTGTGTGTGTGTGTGTGTGTGTGTGTGTGTGTGTGTGTGTACACTTTACAAACAGAATACACTGTGTCCAGTAGTTTCTCATACACTCTGTAATCCGGCCGCTACCACAGTGACGTTTCTCCCAGCACGGCTGAAGTTGCTGAAACCTGCTCTGGTTTTAAACAGATTAAACTCCATGATATTAATTAACCCCCACGGATGCCCCGCCCCCTTCCTGTTCGTTTACTCGGGCACTGATGAAGTGCGCAGTTTGTTGGCTGTCCCGTGACGCAGGGCCCTCAACGCTCGGAGCAGCAGACTGATCTACGGTGTCGGGTCTTTCCTGCATTCACTCAGGGGGCGGGGCTCCTCCGCAGGGTTGGCATATCTGCTCTGTACAGGGATCCCCTGTTTATCACGGGAGTTACGTTCCTGACCCACCCACGATAGATGAAAACTGGCGATATAGAGAAACCTTATTATAAAAAAGAAAAAAAACCTTCTTTTTATAGTTTACCCATTAAAATCCCTCTCCCACATGCTTTAAACACATTTAAACTTATTAAAATACACTTTTTAACCACATCATGAACGTATTTGGATGCTGCTAGCTGTTCCATCAGAGATTGCGCCACGTTAGTAGCAGCCAGTTAGAGCCCAAGAGAATGAAAAGCATGCTCTGATTGGTGGAGTTTCCTTCTTCAGCCAATAACGAGCCTTGGAAGAAAACCTCTGGGGATTTCAGCTTCCCAAGGAACGCTTTTCATCTCATGATACGTGAGACTCTTGGTCTACGCCTGGAGCGGGAAGTTTTATGATTTACTATATTGCTTAAATAAATATTCATGATTGTATATACAGATTTTGTGTTATGTTTATACTACTTTAATTCCCTTCAAATAAATGTACTTCAAATGTTACATAACTTCACTTTATGTTCCAAAGTTTTACTTCAATTTATGTTACATAACTTTAATTCATTTTATATAACTTTACTTTGTTACATATCTTTACTTCATTTTATATTACTTTACTTTATGTTCCATAACTTTACTTCGTTTTATATTACTTTACTTTATGTCCCATAACTTTACTTCATTTTATATTACTTTACTTCACTTTATATTACACTATCTTTACTTCATTTTATATTACTTTTACATTATGTTACATAACTTTAATTCATTTTATATTACTTTACTTCACTTTTTCTTACATAACTTTTCTTCACTCTGTTAAATAACTTCACTTTATATTACTTTATTTCACTTTGTTTCATAACATTACTTCACTTTATATTGTTTTACTTTATATGACTTTACGTTTTATTACTGTAACTTACTTTATGTTACTTCAGTTTACTTTAGATTACTTTAATTCATTTTATGTAACTTTACATTACAACCTCATGTTGCATCACTTGATGCAAGTTTACAGTTAACAGGTGGTAACAGCCTGAGGCAGATGATGACTTGGCCTGCTGTTTAATACATTCACACTGTAGTAATTTGTGTAGTTTGTCTCAAGCACGAATCTGGGAAGAGGACCTCACAGAGAAAAGACGGAATGTATCTGATTTCAGTGATGAAACAGAGCTGATTAAAGACATACTAAAATATCGGAGAGATTTACTTACTGTATAACAGCAATGAGAATGAGTGACCACTGGCTTTATTTTATTGTGGGTTGCCATGGCTACAGTGTTAGTGCCAGGCTAGTGAGGACCGGTCACAAAATCAACACAGCTAGCTACATAAATTCACACATTTACCACCAAATCAGATGTCTTTCTTCATGCTACTAACAAGATCATTATTCTGACAGCAAATCGGTTCCTTTTCATTTTGCTTTCAAATTAAAAATAAAATACTAAATCTGATCAGTCCAAAGGCACCATCTCCACGGCGTCTCCAACAGGTTACGGTCCAGCTGCTGATCCTCAGATCAAAGCATGGGTACGCGCGCACACACACACACACACACAAAAAACAGAGTACTGACCCAGTCAAAGCACTGGGTCACCTCGGTTCTACTTAGTCTGGTTTCCAAGGTAACTTCAAAGACCAAGGTGCAGTGTGTGTGTGTGTGTGTGTGTGTGTGTGTGTGTGTGTGTGTGTGAGAGAGAGAGAGAGAGAGAGTGTGTGCGCTGTGTATTGTGTCTGTGATTGGACCGAGCCTGGTGAGCTCTGTGGCTCTAAAAGCTTTAATAAGAAATATTCAGTCTGAGATTACAAAACACACTTGCAGGTGCAGGAGGACTACCGTGTGTGTGTGTGTGTGTGTGTACCTTTAGTAGAGAGTGTTCTGGATGAAAGCTCCAGAGTGTTTAGACTCTCGGATCCGATGTTCTCCAGTGTGACGGTGAGCTGTTGAGTTTCTCCATTAAACAGCTGCAGGGACACACTGCTGGACAGATCCTCAGCACCTACACGTGCAGACCTACACACACACACACACACACACACACACACACACACACACACACACACACACACACACACACACACACACACACCAACAGAATGTTAACATTAACCTCAGTTTAACACACACTCTTTCTATGAAGCAGTGACACCATACTGAAGTGTGTGTGTATTCCAATCTCACTCTATCTATCCATCTATCTAATGTGCAATAAAATTGTTACAACCACATTACAAATAATAAAAAAACAGGTAGGAAAAACATGTATAAATATAAGAGAAGTAAAACAATATTTTGAAAGTGAGCAAATAAACCAAGCAAATAAGCAAGAACAAAAAATAATAATATATAAATATATTAGAAAGAAATCTTCCATGATTCCAAAATAGATGAAACACTCTGTAAATGTAAACAGAAAGCAATGGCTTGGAAGACCTTCTTGACCTATATACAATTTATATACGATACAAATGATATAACTGTAAGTACACACTCATTAAGAATTTAGTGCCTGCAGCATGTTCCAAAAAAGTTTGGAAAGGGACAATAAAAGACTTGGAAAGTTGTGGAATTCTCAGAAGGTAAACAGATTGAATGGTGGTAGCAGGTTATAGGATCTTGACTGGGTATGAAAGGGATATCATTGTTCACAAAGAAGGATGGGGCGAGGTTTGCCAGTTTGTGAAAAGCTACATGAACTACTAGTCCAACAACGGAAGAACATTTAAAATTGTAAGAAATCAAGGGATTTCACATCTACGATCCATTATATCATCAAAAGATTCAGAGAATCTGGAGAAATCTCCACATGTAAAGGGCTGAAAACCAACACTGAATGCCTGAGACTCTCCAGCCCTCAGGTGGCACTGCATTAAAATCCAACATGAAATATAAAGGACATTGTGGTGTGGACTCTGGAACACATCAGTAAACCATGGTTGGTAAACCCAGTTCATCACAGTTCATCTACAAACAAAAAGAGAAAGCCACAAATCAACAACGTCCAGGAAGACCTTATCAGGGACTTGGCGGGACCCGAGCTCATCTGAGACGAACTGATACAAAGTGCAAAAGGGTATAGGGGTGTGTTAGTGCACATGGCATGGGGAACTTGCACATCTATGAGGGTATAGGGGTGTGATGGTGCACGTCATGGGGAACTTGCACATCTGTGAGGGTATAGGGGTGTGTTAGCGCACATGGCATTGGGAACGTACACATCTGTGAGGGTATAGGGGTGTGTTAGTGCACATGGCATGGGGAACATGCATATCTGTGAGGGGACCATTAATGCTGAAAGGTACATACAGGCTTTGGAGCAAAAAAAATGCTGCTATCCAGGTGACATCTTTGTCAGGGACGTCCCTGTTTATTCCAGCAAGACAATAATTTGTTGATTGATTTACAAAAAAACAATACAGTTTCTCAGTTTGACCAGTAAATACCATGTCTTTGTATTGAAATCCACTGAATGTAATTTACAAATCATTGCATACAGTTTTTATTTTATGTTTTGCATAGCATCTCCAAGGTTTTGGGGTTTTTTTTTGTTATTTTGGTTGTACGTAAATAAAAACGATGCAAAAATGCAAGACGACACTAAAAATACGTTGACAGAAATCAAATAAAAAGATGCATGAATAAATATTACAAATATGTTCTAGTCTATACAAATGCACCCCAAACACAAATAAGTAAAAATATGTTGAATAAATACATTTATTTCAAGCAAAAATATAAGTATCTTTAAATAAAAAGGTTTTTGCACAGATGAATGTTGAAAAGCATGCGAGGCATTCCATGTTAAAATTACTCAAGACTTTGTCAGACACTGTGTTCAACCTGGACTGTGTTTTACAAGCTCGATATCTTTTCTTTTTCTACTGTGTAAAATCCTCTTTTACACACACACACACACACACACACACACACACACACACACACACACACACACAAACGGCTCTGTCCCGAAACAGTCCTTCCTTCCCTGACGTCGCCTTCACTCAGACGTGAAGCGTTAATAAAGAATTAATGATATTAAAATTAATATTAATCTTATCTAATATTAATATTCATATTAAATAAAGCCTGAAATGACTTTGCACAGAGTGTCGGACACCAGTCCCCGCCCCTAACGTCCCTGCAGCCAATCAGAATGCCTGACACTCATTTTCAGGAGGACATGCAGGAGCTCATCATTACACTGAACAACTTCCTGTCCTGTGTGTCGAAAGTTTCTGAAGGTGGAGATGTAAGGCTTTAATAATTCACCTCTGTAAAAGTGCAGAGTGTGGAGCTGTGGAGTGTGTGTCCTCACACGTGCGCACACACACACACACACACACACACGAAGTAGAGGAACAAATCCATTAAAGTGCCTCTCCCTGTACATGAAGATGGTTGTACTAAAGTGTCTTGGGGATGAGGCCACTCTTTCTGGAGTTCTAATTTTTTTGGTCGTAGATTTAAGAAAACACACTGAATCTAATCGAGCTTCTCCCGAGATGCTCCACTGAGTAGAGGAGAGAAAAGAAGGGGTGAAAATCATAAACAACAACAAGAAGCTCAAGATCAAAAAAGACGAGACGAGAAGAGAAGAAAAGCAAAGAGAGCATTACAAAGAAACAATGGTAGGAAATGAAAAAAAGAGGAGAGGAGAGGCACAACAAGGTGAGACAAGATCAAGATGAGAAGGGAGGAGAGAAGGTGAGACAGGAAAAGAGGGTGAATCAAGAACAAGGTGCGACCCAAGGAGAAAAGGTGAGACAGAAGGAAAGGAGGTGGGACAAGAACAAGGCAAGACGAGGTGAGACAAGAAGAGAAAAGCTGAGACGGAAGGAGAGAAAGTGAGACAGGAGAAGGTGAGACAGGAGAGCAGGTGAGACAAGAACAAGGCAAGATGGAAAGAGAGGAGGTGAGAGAGGAGGAGAAAAGGTGAGATGGGAGAAGGTGAGAGGGCAGAGGAAGTGAGACAAGAACAAGGTGAGACTGAAGGAGATGAGGTGAGACAAGAACAAGATGAGAGGAGGTGAGACAGGAGGAGAAAAGGTGAGACTGGAGAAGGTGAGATGGGAGAGGAGGTGAGACAAGAACAAGGTGAGACCCGAGGAGAAAAGGTGAGACAAGACAAGGAGAGACTGGAGGAAAGGAGGTGAAACAGGAGGTGAGGACAAGAACAAGGTGAGATGAGACAAGAACAAGATGAGAGGAGGTGAGACAGAAGGAGAAGAGGTGAGACAAGAACAAGTTGAGAGCCCGGAGGAGAAAAGGTGATACAAGGCAAGGTGAGACAGAAGGAAAGGAGGTGAAACAGGAAACGAAGCGAGACAAGAACAAGGTGAGACGGGAGAGAAGGTGAGACAGGAACAAGGTGAGACAGAAGAAGAAGTGGTGATACCAACACAAGGTGACGGGGGGTGAGACGTACCGTGGTAAGGAGGTGGAGAGTTGGAGGCGGGGCAGTGACGGCACCACCTCCACCACACAGCCGCTGGACTTCACACCAACTAAACTGTCCAACAGACAGTCACTGCTCACGCCAAACACTGATGTGTGGTAACCTGCACACACACACACACACACACACACACACACACACACACACACACACACACACAGTAAATCCCCACAGGCCCAGGAAATAGTTCTCATCCCCATGTGTACCCCTACGTGTACAGGATGTTAAGCACGGTGCTGTGTACACTGACAGAGCTGTGTGTGTGTGTGCGTCATTGGACTCACCGCTGATGGTGATGGTGCCGGCGGTGCGCGGGACTCCCACCAGAGTGACGGGGTAGAGACCAGACTCGGCGGGGAGAGAAAGTGCAGCGGGCAGAGACTCAAAATCCACCCCGGACGTCAAGAGACCCTGAAACACAACACAAGGGAATCAACAAGCGTTCCAACGTTACGATCCGTTACCTGGAAATAACCTCCACGCGGCTTTAACCAGACAACGGAGAAACAGAGTGCGGCGGAACAGGACCGACCTGCTGACACGCTAGATACATGGCGCTAGGGGCGTGGTCTGTCGTCTGTGGGGGCGTGGCATGTCTGTCTATGGTTTATAGCTCCTAAGGCTACCTAGCTACACACAACTTAAGAGATTAAAAAAAACAGTGGGAAAAAAACCTAACAAATAAATCATAAAGAACGAAAGAGGGGAAAAAAGGACAAAGAAAAAATGTAAAGAAAGGAAAAAAGAAAGAAAGAAAAAGAGAGAATACATAGTAGAGAAATGCAAGTGGGAGATATTTGCATAACGTATGCTAAAGTAGAAGAAATGAAGGGAAACATGGGAAGACAATGAGAGAAGAAAACTTGACGAATTTTCCTCCTCCTCCTCCTCCTCCTCCTTCGTCTTTTTCTTCCTCTTTGCTGAGATAATCAATCATCGTAATCGCTCCATGATCAGTGCGAGATGAAATCACTTCCAAAACGCACACTCCATTTCCCAGAAAAATTGCCGGTGTCCTCAGCAGCAGAAGGGGAAAAAAAGAGCCTTTGTTCATGGAATGAAGAGAATGAGTGAGGAGAGGAGGGTTAGGGGATGGAGAGCGAGTGGAAAGAGGGAAGGATAGTGGAGAACGTGGATGGAGAAATAGTGTGTGTGTGTGCGCGCATGATGGATGGATAATGCATAAAGGGGTATCAGGTGGAAGAAGAGTGGATGGTGAGATAGCCGACTGAGGCCTAACAGACCAAGGAAGAGTGGATGAAGTGATGGCAGATGGAAAGGGAGTAGATGGGGGGGGGTAGCGGATGGAGGGACAGTGGACTGAGGAAGCATGGGTGGAGGGAAAGCAGATGTAGGGAGAGAGGATGGAGAGAGAGTGGATGGAGGAATACCGAATGGAGGGGTACCAGAAGGAAGGATAGCAGACCAAGGAGGAGTAGATGGAGGAATGGCGGATAAAGATATAGCAGAGGGAGGGACAGTAGATTGAGGAAGCGTGGGTGGAGGGAAAGCAGATGGATGGAGGGGCAGCAGAATGAAGGATAGCAGACCAAGGAAGAGTAGATGGAGGGATGGTAGACTGAGGAAGCGTGGATGGAGGGAAAGAAGATGGAAGGAGAGAGGATGCAGGAATAGTAGTGTGTGTGTGTATATCAGTTCCCTGTCTGTCCCACACCTGTGTGTTCTGCGTTCAGGGTAAACTGCGTCACTGGAGGAGATCGTGCGCTCATCTGCTTCCTGCTATGAAAAGGTTAATTAGCTCAGACTTCCACGCTCTGCGTCTCTCTGACGGGCTGTCCAAACATGGACATTCACCTGTGGCTGCCACACACACACACACACACACACACACACACCTGGGGCTCTTCCTCTGTTCCCCCATCCCCCGTCCCGTTTCCCTTTCCTCCTGTTTCTCAGAAATGATCACGGCTTCCAGCTTCTCTGAAACTGAAACTCGGCCAACAAAAGGAAGCGAGGTGGAGCAGACGGTGCACGCCGCTGCACTGGCACAGAGACGGAGAGGGAAAAGAAACACGTGCGCACCTGCAGACGGCTCGGATCGGGACGGGTCGGGATAAAGAGATTAACAAAAGAGAGTGCGGAAGGATGGAAGTTAGGAAGGACTGAGGGAAGGAAAGAAGGAAGGAAGGATAGCAATATAGAAAAGGAAGGCAGCATAAGGAAAGTAAGGAGGGCATGAGCTGCACCTGTGTGTGTGTGTTTTATACTACACATTACCATGTTCTCCACACGCAGTTCGAAGGGCATGGGGTTATACACCATCAGCTGCACCTCACACACATCACCCTGCACCCACTGGAAATCTGAAAAACACACACACACACACACACACCCACACACACACACACACACACACACACACACACACACACACACACACACACACA
>JAQMCW010000012.1:1136536-1149184 GCA_030068335.1 Chrysichthys cranchii
TATATATATGTGTGTGTGTGTGTGTGTGTGTGTGTGTGTGTGTGTGTGTGTGTGTGTGAGAGAGAGAGAGAGAGAGAAGGTAAATTGAGCCAGTGAATCAGACCCGGCTGACACGCTGTCACTGATTCTCATGTTGATGATTTAAACACGGAGATGTTTCAGCGGTGGCTGCTGGGCATGGAGACACTGCACGCACGGCATTATGGGAAAGTGACCGGGGGGGGGTTCTCACGATTATCCCACCCACATTGAATATAAAGTGCTTCCGCATCTTTATATAAATACGCTAATGCTACACCGCTTCTGACTCGGTTCAGGTGGGCGGAGATAAATTCGGTGGCATCCACGACAAATTCATCAAGTTTCCTTTTTTCTTTCTGTTCATCTTGATCAAGACTTCTAGCTTTTACTGTGTTAAAACTCTCACATGAAGGAACTTGGTTCAAGGATCATCCTTTGTTCTCTTTTTGTTCTTTCACCTTTCTCTCTCTCTTTTTTTTTAAAAATGTTTTTCTTTCTTTCTTTCTTTTATTCTTTCACTCTTTCTTTTGTAACTTCTTCCAATTGTTCTTTTTCACAGTGGGACCTCGACTGACAAACTGAATCCGGCTGTCTTTACGTCAGTCGAGGATTTGTTTATCGGTCGGGACAAAATCTGTTTGGGAATTTAATTGGTACGCTGATTTGTTCGCCATCTGATGCGTTCGCGAGCCGAGGGTCCGCTGTATTTTTCTTTTCATCATTCTCTCTTTCGTTCATTCTTTCTTTCGTTCTTCCATTCACGTTTCCGTTCCTTCTTTTTGCGTGTTTGCCCTCTTTTGCTCATTCGATCATTCTTTCAGTTTCATTCATTCGTTCGTTCCTTCGCCCTTCCATTCTTTCTCTTTTTGCCTTCAATCACTTTCATTCTTACTTCCATACTCTTTCTTTCACACTCGTTTCGTTCTTTCATTCATTGTTCCCTTTCATTTTCTGTTTTGGCCTTTCATGCTTTCATTCGTCTTTCCATCCTTCCTTTCTTGTATTAATTTTTCTTTCCTAATGTATTTCCGTTAAGCCTAATTTGAAAAGCAGAAGAAAAAAAAATATATGGACAAATGTGTGTGTGTTCAACTCTGAGCGCGTGTTGGTGATTTCTGCTGCATCACAGACATTCCACGATATAACTATAAACTGGTGGGAACACACCATCACGCCATTTCATCACTGATTATTTTCAATCTGTACAGCAGAAGGATTGCTATATTAAAGGGGGCGGGGCTTGTACACCTCTAGTAGCCGTCAGGTTTCCCTGAAAACGCCACCCGCTTCAGAAATTTTCAACTCATGTCTATTTTAGAAAAAATAAAGATGCGATTAAGGCAAAATCAGAAGATGAAACAGATGAACAAACAGCCTCTACGGCACTTTAACATACAAAACACAGATGCAGCGGCGCTTTAATTCACCTGAAGCCACGCAAAACATTCCTTTGTTTTCCAAATCAATGTTAATTTGCCTCCAACACTTCGTGGACCAAAGCATGGAAAGAAACATGGCTGCCAGACTCCACATTCATCTCCCACCTCAGCTGGCTCGTCATGGTCTAGGCTACGCCGGCTGTAGAGATTCCCGCTAATTAGATTCATCTACAGGCTGGTAAAAATAGACGACTCAATCCGCACTCTTCAAGGAGAATCATTAGTCTACTCTTAGCCCTTAACTGGAGAAATGTGCGCCTGGAGAATCTCACTGACCAGCAAAAGCCCCGCCAGGCGAAAAACGCCATGTTCGAAAGTACAGGCGCTAAACAGGGAATTCACTCATGGTCACCATACCACCGAGAAAGCACACAAAGCTCGTGAGAAGACTGCCTCCGGGATCGATGCCGTGCCCGCTTGGCAGCGTGAGCCGAGATGAGCAAGAAGCTGGCAGCCTAAAAATCGCACAACTTTATTTCTTTTGAAAGATCTGCAGCAAGTTCATGCGGAACAGCCATCTGTCCGCGACGCATGGCTGCCAAAATCCTCCGAGCTCTCCGGATCCAAAAATAAATACGGTGAAATAAATATCCAGCTCGACGGGAATTTAGGAAAAAACAGAAAACTGGGGGTGGTGCCACGATCAGACAGGACGGAGACTTCTGAAGCACGTCAGCGATATGTAATTAAAACTCAAAGTTAAAGAGATAGATAGGGGAGCCGACCACGGCTGAACACGTGCACCTGATTTCCCTGTATCCGTTCGACTAAACACTCTTTGCAGCCATGATGAGCATAAAAGCAACTCAAAATGCTCAACATGCCAAACCTGGGGGAGGACGGGCTCCAACAGCAGGAGACCACGTCGAGCAATCCTGTCAGTCAAGAACAGCACTATGAGGCCACAGTGGACACACCAAAACTGGACAGAATAAGATGTTTCATCATCATTTCCAATCAGTAAAATAACCACAGAGAATAATGCAAATTTGGTTGGTTTTCTCACATTTTAAAGGTTATCAGCAGTTTGGAAATGCTGTATGGCTAAAAGTATGTGGACACATGACCATCACACCCCTATGTGGTTCTTCCCCAAACAGTTACTCTTGACTGAATCCAAGAGGCCCAAACTGCCCCCAGCATGACGAGGCCCCTGTGCACAAGGCCACCTCCATGAAGACATGGTGTGTTAAGGTTAATGTTGGAGTGGAAGAAGTGTATCGAATGTCCTGCACAGAGCCCTGAGCTCAACCCCACTGAGCACCCTTGGGATGAACTGGAACTGAAGCTTCCTCGACATCCCAACATCAGCGCCTGGGCTCAGTAACACTCTTGTAGCTGAATGAACACATATCCCCACAGCCATGCTCCAACATCTAGACTTCGATTTAGACTTTGTGATTCCGTATCAAATGAGTGTACACGGAATGAAATTTCGTTGCAACTTGGCTCAGCACAGTATTAAATCTAAAATAAATTATAATATGAGAGTGTATGCTGTAAAGTGCAGTACTAAAGTGACCAGTAGTGACCTGTGCTGTTAACAGGAGTGAAATTAATATTGTTCAAGTAATAAAACTAAAAAATAATAATAAAAAATAAAAATAAAAAAACCAAGTGGCATAATTTTCACTTAAACTTCAGCAGTGTGAGGACCTGGGGGGAAAAAGCTGTTACAGAAGCTAGTGGTCCTGCACTGAATGCTGCAGAACTTCTTTCCAGAGTCCAGCAGGGAGAACTGTCCATGATGGGGGTGTGAGGAGTCGCTGATGATGCTTCTAGCTCGGGACTTCCAGAATAGGGGGAAGAGAACTCCCAATGATCTCCTCTGCTGTCCTCAACACTCACCATCTAGTGGAAAGCCTTCCCAGAGGAGAAGACTGGAGCTGATAACAGCAAAGAGGAAATAGAGCTGGCATGCGATGTTCAACAAGCACATACAGATGTGATGGCCTTGTGTCCACATACTTTTGACCATTTGTTCTCTTCTGAAGCAAGCTCAGTTGGAAGTGAATAATTTCACCCATCTTTCCCCTTTAATTATGTTTGCGTTGTACAGCGAAGCCAGAAGTTCAGTCCCGAACATAGCAAGCGCAACAGAAAAATGGCAGGCAAGGACAGCCATCTAGTTTAAGGTTTGATGTGCTCATTGTGACATTAAATGAGTTCCGATGTCAAGAAGAATCTGCTTCATCCCTCTCTGTTCTGAAGTTCTGACTACAACCCACTGTACTGCAACAAAAGATGGTAAACTCAGCGCCTTCCTGTCTTCGCTGCCAATCTTCATGATGAAAGGTCATCTCTGACGAGGAAGTCGTGAAACCGGAAAACTGGATTTCATATACTGAGGTACACAAACACTTCGGGCTGTACCTCACACGGAATCTTCTCTTATACAGCAGAAATCTAGGAAGAGCATAGTCCCAGAATGCAACAATATCCTGGAACATTTCCAGAATCTGATGAACTTTTGAGTTCTAAAGCAACTTTACTGGAATCTTCTCGTAAACCATCCCAAGTCCCAGGATAATCCTGTCCTAGAACTTCATTCCGCTACAGTTCTACTACAGGTCTACTGTAATTGGCTTGATAAACATCACAAGACTTGAAACACTGGTGTTCTAGAACCAAGCAGCATCTATGAGCGCTTTCGCCCCAAACGGTTATCGGGACTTTTTGACAGGATCTACCCCCTGGGGAGCTCCCTTGAGAACTACACACCTTCAAGAGCTTTTTCTCTGTTTGCATTCGCACCACCAGGAGGAACGCTGAAGTGATGAGAGCCGCATCAAATCAACTCAGTCTGGACTGTCTGTATGATTCCTAGAACCCTTTGAACAGCAGTAGGCTAGAGTTCTTCAGCAATTGTATCAGAATCTTCTCGCATCTTGCAACATGAAAAGACTCTGAAAGGCAACGTTCTTGAATGGAACAGTCTGCTGCAGTTCTAATGCAGCTTTACCAAAATCTTCTAGTAAAAAGATAATTATGAACAGAGCATCATTCTGAAGCACATCTGTGATTCTCAGGAGCACTTCAGCTCCACATGCAACCTCACTAGAACCTTATCTTTCTTTAAACCACCAAATGGCTTGAAACACTGGTGTTCTAGAACCAACCAGTGTTCCAGAGTACATCTACTCTGTTCAGAATCCTCTGTACTGCTTTTCATTACAGGTCTACTGCAGCCATACTGTAATCTGTTTGTAAAACGACGCCAGACTTGAAACAGTGGTGTTCTGGAACCGAGCAGTGTTCTTAGATATGTCTGTGATTGACAATCCTTTGATCGAGAGTTCTATGGCAACCGCAATGGAATCTTCAGATACAGCATCAGATTTGAATTAGAGGTGTTCCAGAATGGAGCCATGTTCTAGAACATGTCTACAATCCATCAGAGCTCTACTGCACCCTTATGGGATACTTCTTTTAAACATCCGAAGACCTGGAACGGTGGAGATCTAGAACGGCATGTTGATACATTCATATTAAAACATTCTAGAACGTGTTCTTGAACACGTCTATGATTCTTGGAACCCTCTGAACTGCAGTACGGTACATCAGAGTTCTACACCAACCACACTGAAATCTCCAGACTTGAAAGAGTGGTGTTATAGGGTGGAACACTTTATTGCATCCTTGTTGAATGCTTCTCATAAACTTCAAAACTCCTGCAACAGTGGGGATCTAGAACTGAACATAAGAATGTTCATGTTAGAACCTTCTAGAATGGGGGGTGCTTTTGAGCCGGTAATGGAGTGGGACATGTGTTTGGGAGCTCCCATTTACCTCAATTAAAATGCCATTTTATGCGCGTTTATAATTTTACCTTTATCTCGATTTTGCTTGATGGTGTTTCTGGTATGCTTCGTCATCCTTGAATCAAACAAGAATGTCTGGGAAGAATAATAAAGCTCAGGCCACAACTCAAGTGAGGCCTTGTCCACAAGCTACATTCATGCTGTCCTCACCTGTTAAGCTGACCTCTCCCTGGGATGAGCCAGTAAGTCATATCGAAACGCTTAAATTGGAGTTATTAGCTGCAGTGAGGAAAGAGATTGCAGATATTTTTAAGTCCTCCAGACTTCAGCCATCAGAAGGCACTCGGAGATGCTCTGTCAACCATCAGCCTTGACCTGCAGGCTCTAAAATCACAACCAGAGTCCGATAAGGCTACTGCCGAGGCCAACACGTCAGCTCTGAAAGGCACTGTGGGGGAAATGGAGCGATCGCTCACTAGTTGCTCAGATGACATTGCTGCGATGAAATCCACGCTTAAAAACCGTCACAGGTGATATAACAAAGTTAGAGGAAAAACGTGAGGATTTGGAGACCAGGTCTAGACAGAATAATAGGAATACCTGAAGGCCCAAACACAGCTACTACCACTGGTGTTGCTGCTTTGGTAAAGGAAGCTTTCGACCTGGAAAAGGAACCAGTTCTGGACCGAGCTCATCGGTCACTCCAACCGAAACCTGAACCTGATGTGCGACCACGTCCTCCTGTGGCCAGATTTCATTACTATAATGACTGTGTCGACATTCTGCGTCGGGCCAGAGAGCTTCGGCAGGTAAACTTCTGAGAGTCCACCATCTGCGCGTTTTCCCTGACTACACCACCAAAGTAGCTCAGGCCCATGCCGCCTTTAACGGCGTCAGGCAGCTTCTCTGGCCGATTGAGGGGGTCCGCTATGGCCCGTTTTATCCAGCCCAGCTCCGCATCACCTACAACGGGGTTGAGAGAAACTTTTCCTCAGTGGAAGTTGCAAAAACTTACGTTGAGACTCTGACCAACAGGTGATCTGTACGATAGCTGTGATCAACACAATTCACTGCTGTTACGTTATTAGATATTTGATTCTATTTTTTTTTTTAACGTATCCTCTTACATACCAGTGTATATAGATTATTATTGTATTTCTCTCTTTGTCCTGAACATGGTTCGTTATAATGCGTGAGATAAAAGTGTGGGATGAGGCTTGCGGGAGTTCTTTTCGTTACTTTTTGCTTCTTTTCTCTGTTTTCCCAGCTGTTCCCCGAGCTGGTTGTTTATAACTGCTGTGACTGTTTTTGTTGTTTTGGAGTATTATACTAGATGTCCCCAGTGTTTGGGGGACTTTGGGTATGGGTATATGTATATCTGTGTGTGACTTTGTTTATTGGGGGGAAGGCTCTCTTCGGCTATGCACATTTTATTTTATTTTTTTTTTTAATGAATGGTTGGCAGTAATGTGACTCCCAGCATTGCTGGCACAGGCTCACCAGATCATCCAGATTTTTTAGCTGGAATGTCAAAGGTCAGAGTAATCAGATCAAAAGGTCTAAAATGTTTAATCACCTGAAGGATTTGAAGACTGGTATAGTGTTTCTACAGGAGACACACCTTTGCAATAAAGACCACCATAGGCTTCGCTACCCTTGATTCTACTTGTTCACTTCTTTGGGAGACACTTAAATCGTATCCCAGGGGATAAAGTATTTCCTATTCTATACAGCCTAATAAAAAATTACATTTTCGACTTAATGATCTTTCATTCGCAATCAGTTCACTAGAGCAACTATGTGAGCAGAATCCCTCTCCAGAACTATTTGAGCAGCGTCTTGATTTACAGGCTGAATATGATATTTTGTCTATCAAAGATGCAGAACGTCAGCTTTTACGTACACGTGGGGTGTTCTATGAGTATGGGGGTAAGGCAAGTCGCTTTTTCGCACATCAGTTAAAGCGTTAAGCTACTTCTCGCCTGATACCCCAAATCAGAAATTCTTCAAATGTCCTTACCACTGAACCCATCGAAATTAATGCCACTTTTAGATCATTTTACTCTGACACAGAGATGGATGAATTCCTTAGAGATCTTAAGAAACCTATGGTTCGTCCCGCTCTAGCAGAAAAGTTGGAAGCTTCTTTTTTGCTGGATGAAATAATACAGTCAATCAGAACAATCCAATCTAATAAAACGCCAGGCCCGGATGGGTTTCCTATTGAGTTTTAGAAGTTGTTTAGCAGTAAATTGGCACCATTACTTCTTTCAATGCTCAATGAATCACTGGAGCGGGGTTTATTACCACCTACTCTGACTTAAGCATCTATAGCGCTAATTCTCAAGAAGGAGAAAGATGCAAATTCTTGCGACTCTTATCGGGCACTCTCATTGCTCAATGGGGATGTAAAGGTGCTAGCCAAAGCTATCGTGCTCCGCTTAGAGAATCATTTGATCATTTCGGAAGAGCAAAATGGTTTTATAAAGGGGCGTCAGTTATTTTTTAATATTCGTACACTTTGCAATATATTCCATTCTAAACTGTCGTCTGTAGTCCCTGAGATCGCGATTTCTTTGGATGCAGAAAAAGCATTTGATAAGGTGGAGTGGCAATCTCTTTTTGTAGTGTTACATAAAAACTTGGCTTCGGTGACAAATTAACTTCCTGGATCCGGCTCCTTTACTCTTTTCCTCAGGCTAGTGGTCACACGAACGATATTCGTTCTGAATATTTCCCCATAGAACGTGGCACACGCCAAGGCTGTCCGCTATCACCTTTGCTTTTTGCCATTGGGCCCCTGTCCATTACTTTGAGATCTTCTCCTTTACTTAAGGGTATTGTGCGTGACCAATCAGAATATAAAGTATCGCTTTATGCTGACGATTTTTTATTTCATGTATCTGATGCGGTTTTCTCAGTTCCTGCTATATTGAACATCCTGGATAATTTTAGTACTTTTTCTGGTTATAAGTTAAAATTGCCAAAATGTGAGTGCGTTATGATAGCTGGTCTGGTTTTAAGTACTTAGGCATTCATCTTACACGTTCTTTTTCCAATATATTCACAGCAAATTTTACTCCCTTATTGTCGAAGATTAAATCGGACATTAAACAATGGTCTAAGTTTTCCCTTTTCTTTAGTAGGCAAAATCAATGCGGTTAAAATGAACATCTTGCCTAAATTTTTATTCTTGTTCCAATCTATTCCCCCATTTTTTTGCCAAATTATTTTTTCATCCTGACGGATAGGATGATCAGCTCTTTCATATGGGCTGGTAAACCTCCAAGGATTCGCAAAACTCTCTTACAAAAATGTAAACTCAGTGGAGGCCTGGCTTTACCAAATTTTCAATATTATTATTGGGCCACCCATATTTCCAAATTGTGCTACTGGATAACTTCAGATATTTCTTGGTGTAAATTGGAACTTTCTTCTTGCAAAGTATCCTCCTTACCTGCCTTAATTTACTCCTCTTTACCCATCAAATATTCACATTATACTGATAATCCAGCGGTGTTATACACACTTAAGATTTGGTGTAGGTTGAGACGTCATTTTAAGTTTGGGGCAGTTTCTTCTTTTGCTCCAATAAAAATCATTTATTTCCTCCATCATGTCTAGATTTAAAAAAAAAAAACAAACAAACAAAAAAACCCTTTTCTAGAACGTGTTCTTGAACACGCCATTGATTCTTGGAACTCTTTAAACTGTGGTATACTAGGCTGAAACATCTTCAGATTTGAATGAGTGGCCTTCCAGAATGGAGCCGCATTCTAGAAAATGTCTACAATCCATTGCAGTTTTACTGCACCCTTATGGGACACTTCTCTTAAACATCAAAAGACTTGGAATTGGGGGGGGATCACGAGCAGCATGTTCGATCGTTCATGTTAAAACTTTCTAGGACGTGTTCTTGAACATGCCTATGATTATTGGAAACCTTTGAACTTCAGGGTGGTATGTCAGAGTTCTACAATAACCATGCTGGATTCTCCAGCCTTGAAAGAGTGGTGTCCTAGGGTGGTCTAAAGTTTACTGCCCCTTTGCTAAACACTTCTCTTAAACATCAAATCTCCTGGAACAGTGGGTGTCTAAAACAGAACATTAGAATGTTCATGCTAGAACTTTCTAGGACATGTTCCTGAACACGCCGATGATTCTTGGAACCCTCTGAACTACGGTATACTAGAGTTCCACCGCGACCACAGTGGAATCTTATCGTACACATGGAAAAACGACGCTCTAAAATGGAACAGTTCTAGAACACGTCTGGGATTCTTTACAACTGGCAGCCCACTACAGCTCAGATTCCTCTAGCTACACAGTAACACGAAGAAAGCTTGTGTGAGGAAGTGAGGCTTTTGACGCACCAATCTTCTTGGAGCGCTCTTCCCCTCTGTTGTGGATGCTGATGGGAGAGTAGATGAAGGGGCTTGCGGAGCTGAGGTTTGGCCCGAGCAGACCCTTCACTTTATGTGGACGAAGACTTGCAGGCAGATTCAGCAAAGACACCGATCTAAAGGGAGAAGAGACAGAGAGAGAAAGGTTTATAATACATTAAGGGTGCTTTTACATACAGTATGTGTTGTTTAGTCCCCCATATGACCCCCCCCAACCCCTAACCCCACCCATAATGTGGTCCTGTAAGAAGGTGAAAACACAGCGATCACACTCTGGCCTCAGAGCGTCCCAGTGAGGTGGTGTTGGTCCTCTTCCAAGTGAACACTGAGGTGAGAAACTGATTCGACATGGAGCTGCCATTTTTTATGTGCAACCCATATCAAATATGAACTGAACCAAAATTAAACAATTTCACACCGATTCCCACAGACTCTAGGACTAATAGTTGGGAACTCACCCTAAGACAGTTTGAAGTGAAATACGCTGCATTTTAAAAATCGACAATTCTAAGTGCATTTACGGTAGCCGTGCTACACCAGCAGTTACGGTAATACTATGGCCAGTTACACTACAGTCATTATCAGAAGCAAGTCTTTTGGCATTTTCCACAGAGCCTGGTACCTTTCCTCAGCAAAATATGACTAAGACCCACCTACTTTCACAGAAATAAACCATTGGAGTGATATTACAAGCAGCCAACCACAGACCTTTTTTCTGGAGCATACTGAAAAAGCACGTGAGGATATTCTCTTTGCTGTTCTTATAAAAAATTTTAAAAACAACGAGACGTTGCAAATCTTTCTTGGAAAAGCTCCTTTTGTCATCGTGTTATGCGAAATTAGTGCTTCGTTATATTTTTCTGCAAAATATTACCGAAGCATAAACAGCAAAGGGATTTAAAGCCATAAAACAAACCAATTTAAGTCAAACATCCAGAATTTTTCCGTTATAATAAAATGTCCATTTCCACTGAGTCGGACATCAGCGAGCCGCCTTGAGCAACGCCTCAAAACAAGTGCAGTCAGTTTCCCTTTCACTTGTGAAAAGAAAAGACTGACGGTTACTCTCATTTATCCACAGCGTAGGTGTTTTTTTAGTGCTTTCCCACAGCATGTGAGAACAACATAGCCTCAGGCGCTAACGCTCAGCAAGGCTGGGAAGTTTTCTAACAGTGCAGTGGAAGTGCTGACTCTGGAAGATGATGAGAGAGTCGCTGGTGAGCAGAATGAACAGTCATTTCCGGCTGAGAAAGAAGAAGGCATGCTGAAGTTTAGGAGGTCTTTTACTGACTTTTCAGGAAGACGACACAGCCTAGTTTTAGTACCAGTTCAGTGAGCTAGCTAAATACATTAATAAGAGTGTTTAACTGGCTCTTACTGATGGAGAAGCTCTGATTGTGTATCTAAACAGAATTATATTCTTGAAGGAGTAAAACGTGCCTGCACTGAACGGCCTCAAGTTGGCAAAATCAAAAATCATCATCATCATCATCATCATCATCTTCCACTTATCAAATGGGTCGGGTCGCGGGGGTAACAGCCTAAACAGTGAGGTCCAGACTTCCCTCTCCACAGCCACCTCCTCCAGCTCTTCCGGGGGAAAACCAAGGTGTTCCCAGGCCAGCTGGGAGACATAGTCTCTCCAGCATGTCCTGGTCTACCCCAGGACCTCCTCCCCGTTGGACATGCCCAAAACATGATAAAGTGCATCTCTGAAACGCTCCATCTCTTCAAAACAACCATCCTCAACTAACCCAAAACAAATAAAATAATGGCCAATCATGTAACTGGACAATTATGAGGTTTTGCTTTGGTATAAACCAACAAAGAAACTTTGCCCATTTGTGGTGAGCCATGAAATTAAAACGAGAACATCTCCAAAACTATGTTTGTGTATTTTTACACAAATTTTGATTTCTGAGGCACTTCAAGGCAGTGTACTCACTGGTGCCAAAGTTCTGACAATGGCAAAAAATTCTGAGTAAAGTCTCAGAGCGTGAACACCACTATGTTTTCTCATCTACAAGCCACCAATAGGAGGACGCCAAACGCCTGGGACAGCTACAAGTACAGTAGCAGCGCTGATTAAAGGTAAACTAAATACGCTGAGGAACATCGTCTTTTTACTTGCAAAAAAAGGTTTCTTCAGGGTGGTTGTTTGTACAATCATGCAGAACATCCAGTGGGTTACAGTCGGTATCCGTACACCCAAATGAACTACAATTTCGACCAAAATTAAGCTAAATTTGTGCGTAAAGTGAAAATATTCATTAAGTAATAAATCCAATACACAAATATAAATACCAGCAGGAGAGCTGTCAGTGGGGATTCCAGCTTGATGGAAAGTGCTGCGTCACTGCATCGCTTCGAAATTAACTCTTTAATCTTACGTTCCCAAATGTGGCAGGACGCTAATGCCAAAGCAAGCCGGGGCCGTTAACGGTGTCATTCATTCTCCTAACAAGACAATGATTTCTTAAACGGCGAGCGAGAAAAGCGATAATTCATTAAAAGTAATTGCGCACATAGGGTCTTGGTGAAACTGCCATATAAAAACTGTTCATCCGTTTTAGGGCCAGAGGAATGAGAGACAGAGACGGAGCGGTAAGGATAAAAAGAGGAAAAGATGGTACGAGACACAACGCCGTCGGGGAGGAACGTTCAAATCGCTTTCCTGCCGACAAATTGAGGAAATTTTTCAACTTCAGCACACGACCTATAGAGCAGAGAAATGAAGAGATACTGAAAGATTGATTAAAAAAAAAAAAAAAAAAATAGTGTAATTACGCATTAAAAAAAAAACAAAAAAAAAAAACATGAATTATTTTACATGCTGAATAGTTATTTTCTTTTCTGGTTTGATCATTTTTGGAACTCAAAACGTTTGCCAAAACACAGACACCCAGAAAGAAAATAAACCTAAATGAAATAAACAGATGATTTTAAGGTGCGTTCCCTTTGCGGTGGAGACGTAGTCGCTGGCGTAGGTGGACGGTGGCGGAGGGATATGGTGGCGCTTCTCAT
>JAQMCW010000012.1:1176593-1189327 GCA_030068335.1 Chrysichthys cranchii
TATATATATCTTTACAAAAATAACATTCAAATCAAGGTTGCACATTAAACAAATGTATAATCAGGTTACATTACACTACTACTGCTACTATACTATGACTATAATTTATAATAGTAAATAATTAGAAGAAGACGAAGAAGAAGAAGAAGAAGAAGTAGAGGAGGAGGAGGAAGGGGAAGAGGAGGAAGAAGAGGAAAGAGAACAGGAAGAAGAAGAGGAAGAAGAAGAGGAAGGAAAAGTGGAAGAAGGAGAAGAAGAAATAGGAAAAGATGTAGAAGAGGAGGAAGAAGAAGAGGGAAGAGAAGAGGAAGAATAATAAGAAGATGAAGAAGAAGGATGAGAAAGAATGAGAAGAAGAGGAAGGAGGAGAGGAAGGAGGAGAAGTAGAAGGAGATGTTGAAGAGCAGGAAGAGGACGAAGAAGAAGAGGAAGGAGAAGAAGGAATGAGAAGAGGAAGGACAAGAGGAAGAAGTAGAAGATGTAGAAGAGGAGAAAGAAGAAGAGGAAGAAGAATATCAGCTGGAATGTTTACAGTTATGCAGTGTGTAATATTGTTAGTTACATAAAGATCTTTTATGAATGGCATAAATAAATATTAGAGTAGTAGTGTGTGTGTTTATAATATTAACAATAAGAATACATGTAACTCACTTGGAATGTTAAAGAAAAGAATGAACAAAAATATAAAAACAAATTCTGTTAATAAAAAAAATAAAATAACTACGACATAATTCGACCATTATTAATGATGATAATTCGGTAAGGATATTTTCACTATTGTAAATGTTTTTAAACAAGACACACTATTTAATAAAGGGTTTTTTTTATTATTGTTTCCGGCTCTTGTGTAGTCGTGGCCACACTTGGTGTTTCCGGTTATGGGCGGGGCTTTACAGCGGCGTCACCGCCCACTGTTTCCGTGGTAACTTGCTCCACTTTTCAGCGCGCGGAGTTTATACCGCTCAGAGAGGCGCGCGCGTCTGCTGACTTACCCAGAGAGAGAGAGAGAGAGAGAGAGAGAGAGTCCTGAGGAAAACGGTAAGAGTTTAATTCACAATATATATTTACTCTTTTTTTTAACATGAAGCAGGAACTCTGCACTTTACTCTCACTGCAGTTACACAGCTGAACGATTTGGACCTGTTTGTACTATTATTCCCAAGGTGCACGCGCACCAAAGTAACCGAACAAACAAACAAACAAACAAACCAATAAATAAATAATCAGCTGTTTGTTTTAAATATATTATGTACCAGAATGTGCATGCTTTTTCCCAACAGTGTACTCATTTCTAGATGTGGTGCAGACTAAAGAAATATAAAGTAATATATGTGTCATGTTATAGTGTCTTTTAAAGCCTTATAGAAGAATAATTTCAAGGTAAAAGCAAGTAAACAAGTAAATAAATGAGAAATGCAGTGTAATATATCATCTTAACCTGTATATTTAACTTATATTTTTATTATGCTTTGCTTTTTGACTAAAACAGTGTTAGTTACCCTGCTGGTCCTTTTCAGGGAATGTTTCCTAAATTTCTCATTGTATGTGCTTTACAAAAAAAAAGCTACAGAAAAAGTCTTGTGTTTATAATTCATGATAGTTGTACCAGTTAAATGCCCAACAGCCTGATTTCCCTCAACTTATCTGCTTCCCTTCCTGTTCCTTTCTGAACACCAATCATTTAAATGGTTTTAACACTTTTGTACAGTATGTGTAGCTAGAATTGATGTCACAAAATATAAAAAAAAAAAAAAACCAGAAGAAAAACCCCTAACTGTATTGATTTTACAATCGTGTTAATCAGAAAAAATGTGAACATTACATGGTGTTATCTTGGTGCATCAACTTATCTGGTAGATCTTAACCAAACCAAAGGCTTTACAGGTTAAATCTCACGATGACCTTCGCATCTTTAAGTGTTTTAACCCAAATGGCCTCAGTGACTCAGTGCAAGTTAAGTGCAGTGACTCGAATGTATTTGACACCCGTGGGATATTATCACAACCCGAATCTCAGTGTAGTAGCACAATAAGCAGGAAAAAGCCAGTTATTTCTGTCCGTGGAATTTTCTGCGGCTTCCTCTGTTCTCGCCCCGTCTCCGCTTTATCACATTGTCTTCCAGCTGCAGTTCATCTCAGCACTGCGTGGATCTGACAACGTCGCAAACACCCCGTCGTTATTCTGAGCTTTGGAGTAAAAGAAAAAATATACGTAAATATCACCCAAAATGATACATGGCGTAATGTCAAGCTGAAGTGTTATGGAAATAGTTTGATGAAATCCCGGACTGTGTGTGAACATCCAGTGGCTCTAAGCGACACACACGAGGACATGTACACCCGATATTATATGGATTAAAAGCGTATTATTATTTAACGTAAAAGGTTTCTGTAAGGATGCATGCATTTACCATTTATGGAAGTAGTCTTCAGTGTCAGTGCTTTGCTCGGGTGGAACCCTCATAGTATAACGTGCCCTTATAGTGGGGAAAACTTGGTGAAGTGCCCTCATGGGTTCCCTTTGAATAAAAAAATGTCGTGAAGTGCCCTAAAGGGTGCCACTATGTGTGAGAAAACATGATGAAGTGCATGCTAGGGTGCCTACTGAGTGATGAGTATGTGATGTAGTGCCCTATAGGCTCCGCTACTTTACTTAAACATGATAAAGCAACCCTCTAGGATGCTCTGTAGGTTCTGCTATTTGTGAGAAGACATGCTGACGTGCCCTCGGTGCCTTTCTATTGAAGAATGTACATGCATTTAACATTTATGGAAGTAGTCTTCAGTGTCAGTGCTTTGCTCAGTGCCCCAAAGGTTGAAATAAACCCTCAGGATGGCCCTAAAGTGGATAAAATATGATAAAGTGCCCATAGAGTGGAGAAAACTTGGTAAAGTGGCCTTTAAATAAAAAAAATGTCATGAAGTGCCCTAAAGGGTGCCACTGTGTATGAGAAAGCATGATGAAGTGCATGCTAGGGTGCCTACTGAGTGACGAATATGTGATGTAGAGCCCTATAGTCTCCAATACTTTACTTAAGCGTGATAAAGCCAATGATCTAGGATGCTGCTCTGTGTGAGAAAATGCCTTCAAGGGTTCCTTTCCGGTGTATATGATCTTATGTAGTGCCTGACAGTCATCTCTATTTGCAAGGAAACGTGATGTCATGCCCTATCGGATTCATCCAGTGGTGGAAACGTGATGTGCTCTGTAGGCTCCGCTACTTGTGAGGAGACATGCCGACGTGCCCACTAGGGTGCCGTTCCATTGAAGAATATGTGATGGAATGCCTTGTAGGCTTCCTTATGTCTGAGAAATCATAATGAAGTGCTTTCTTTAGTGTCCTTCCAATAGATAAACTGTGGTGTAGCGCTCTAGTCTTGTCAGCATGGAAGAAATTTTTAAGTGCCCTGTAGGTGCGCTAGTGTATGAGAGAATGACCTCTCGAGGGTGCCTCTATGGTTTAAAAAACAAAAAGTGGTTCATAGGCATCTTTTAAAAATAGCCTGTATGGAAAAGGTCAAATGTGTTTCAAGTTAGCCAACTGACTGGAGCTCATAACACGCATAAAGATTCATGCTCACAGATAGTTATAATGCATAACTACATTATTTAAAAATATACTGTGTAGGTTTTATTTATTTTTTTAGATGAAGATTAGGATTTTCTGGCGCCAGAAGTTCCAGTCCTGTTGTGCAGTGGAAAAAAGGCTCATATTGATACCACTCCAGAGACGTTGTTATCAGAACTGTCGTTGTATCAGCTGTGTGCGCGTAGACACTCTATCTGACCAGGTTGCGTCACTGTTGAAGATTTATCGTTTCCTCGAGAAGAACTCGTAACTCAGGGTTTAATCTAAAACATAACACACAGTCAGTCTGGATTAGCAGTGGATTAACTTTATTACTTCCAGTAAACCGCTGAATCCACTGCTGTGAAATATTTGCTGCAATTTAAACAGACTTCTGTTTTGTTTTTTTTCCACTCCATTTTTGTTCTGTCGTATTCGGTTTGAGTCCGGTGTGTCTGAGGATCCTTCTGGAAGCCATCTCCACTCTGAGGCATGTATACTGAGGGCTACAGTTATGTGGGTAACCAGCATTCCACCATTTCATCCACTCCCAGTTGCACACAACCTCAGAGATGAATATGGTACAGGCAGGACTGTCATCTTCACCACAACATACCAGAAAGCCTCAGCTACTACGCTAGCACTGGACTAATTACTAAACATGGCGCCTTCGGGACGCAGCACAATACAGCAGCTTCAACGCAAATGACACAACTGTGTAAGACATAAAACAAGCCACACAGAGTACAAACAAACACTTAGGAAAGTATAAACAACTACACACTAAATATACGCTAACTCCTCAGCCAGTCGTAGCTTGAGTGTGTGAAGCTAAGCAGATTAGCAGCAGTTTACACGTATTACTGCTAATCCCAGGAGTGTGTAGATCAAGCTCTGAGCTGGGATGGAAAATGTCACAAAACATCCAAGTTTTAGGAGGATTTCAAGTTGAATCAGCTCCAAAACCAGTGCTAGCATCAGGCTAGAACTAGCACCTGGTTTAGGTTGGTGGAAAGAGTGAAGTATTATCCATCTATCCCTTATCTGTACCTCTTATCTGTTGGGTTTGCGTGGAAGCTGGAGCCAGGATCAGCTGACTTTGGGCGAAAGGTGGGGTACACCCTGGTCAGCTCACCAATCTTTTACAGGGCTAACACCGAGACAACCAACCATTCACACTCGCATTCACACCTACAGATAATATGGGAGGACTGTGGGAGGAAACCAGAACACCTGGAGGAAACCCGCATGGATATAGGGGGAACATGCAAACTCCACACAGAAAGGCCCAGTTGGGCAACAGGTTTAAACCCAGAACCTTCTTGCTGTGAGGTGACCAAGCTAACCACCATGATATCGTGATATGATATTTTTATATCATTACTCGCTCTAATTTTAATCTACATAACAATCAATCCATATTTATAAGCCGTACTCTGGAGTTTAACATTTAAAACAGTTTGTGTCGCATATCGTACTCTGATCACGGTCGACTATACGGACGTCCAAATAAATCTGAAAGAGGCCTGTCCTGGATCTGGGAGTTGGAGTTTGAGGTTTTGTTCGTTGTCTGAGGCGTCAGAGGCGTTACCTTCACTGTTTACACAGCAAGTTTCAATGTGACACAAACCAGCAATTAAAAGGTGACATTTTGTCTCGCTCCAGCCCGTTCCCCTCCTCTTCTGCTCTCCCAGATTTTCGAACAGCATGATGTCATTTGTTCTTTGCGTCCCGTGAGCCAAGACATGAATAGTTTCCACCTCTCCTGCAAACACGTCGTTAAAGAGCCCGAACGTGGCGGCGTAAACAAGACACGCAACTTTTTGTTTAGCGCAGCTGTTGGTGTATGAAACATATTTAGTGCTTTTTTTTTTTTCCTTTTGTTGCTTTGTGGAAGGATCCAGAGCTTTATATGGACATGGAACACTGAAGCTAAATAAGATGGTGTCCTGACCCTGAATTTAATCAAAAGCTGAAACCTTTAGAACCTTTTCAAAATGTTTTTCAGGGGAAAAAAAACAAAAAAAGAACTAAAACCCTTAAAGTACAGTGACGTTGTTCTGCCTCTAAATCTCCGATTTAGTTATTTATTTATTTATTTATTTTTATAATGACATCTGTGTGTGTGTGTGTGTGAGGATTTAAAATAAATAACTGATCATTTCAAGTAACTTTTCTCTTAACCCACACACAGCTACCGCCAAACAGAAAACGCTGAGTTGGCGCAAATGACAGTCGCTAGCGATTGCAGTAAAGGTAACTTTCGTTTTTAATGCCATGAATCGTATCCCAGTAGCAAAACTGACAAAGTTCTTCTGGTGAATTTTTAATAAATAAATAAAAATGTGTGTATGTGTGGGTGGGTGTGTTTTACACTATATATCATAAGTCTCAGTATGACAATGGCACTAAATCTGAATTTAAACATCCTCGTGTTATTCCCGAACTGGATCCGCTCGGAATTTCGGCACTCTGCAGAGAAAGGAATGTGTCTGAAATTCTGGTTTTGCATTTAATTGTAAATATTTGATCAGATGCTCAGGCTGATGTGTTTATACAAAGTACATAATTGACTACAGGGAACATATCTGAACCGAGACACACACGAGCAGTTCACTAAAAAACATGCCTCTTTGTTTAGTTCAGTAATTGAGGTTTTTCTCTCTGAAGTCCCTCTAAAGTGTGTGTGTGTGTTTTCTCTTTGATGTTGGAATGTAATTTTTATTAGAGGAAAACTGTTTGTTTGGACTTTTTTGTTTTTGAGCATGGGAGGTGTTGTTAATGATCCTCCTCTGCCTCTCCGACCATAGCTAGAATATGTAAATATAATACGCGCACACACACACACACACTCCTGCATGCACCATTAATGCTCATTCTTTCCAGTTCACATGTAACGAGTAATGAAGAAACACAGAGTGAAAACCTGTTGAGCTCGTCGTGTGTCTTTTTTTTTTTTTTATTGTTTATGATGTTTATACACACTAAGACGGTGCACACACAAATGCATGCATATACATATCTAGTTATGCATTTGTGTCTTTATGGGGACTTCCTATTCATTTCTATAGGCATAACCCTAACCCTTACCTAAATCTAACCTTAACCATAAGTAACCAAGCAAAATACAAGACTTTTGGCTGTTTAAAACAATTATGTCTATTGGTTTCACAGATTTTTGTAAAATTGAGTTTTCCCGTGTTGGGACAGGAAAAATGAAAGTAAGACTTGTATCACATTGTGGGTACACTGTGTCCCCACAATGTATTAAAAAGATGGTGTGTGTGTGTCCCACAATTTACTATACCGTCTCCTATATCCCCCTATACGCCACATATGAACGAACATGCACACACACTATTCAATGGAGCACTGTACACACTCCAAAAAGCACATTAGTGAAAGATTTACACATGGCTTGGCGCTGTTGAACACAGGAAAAAGAGCACTCGGTGAGATTTCCTCTACAGAAACTAAAAATACACTCCGGCTCTTTCTGAAATCAGAATAAATCTCTGGACACTGCGTACGGTTTAACGTGCACTTGAGACTGGAAGAGTTTTCAGAGTGAGTTAAGGTAGAGCGAGAAGGAGAGAGTTTGACACTCACCAGCTCAAACAGTGGCTGCATTCAGAGATGGATGACTTTATTCTGCTCTTAAATGCACCATTAAACACCAGAGCTGCTCCTGGAGTAAATGGAGCAAAACCTCAACACACATCTCCTTCCTGTTCAGACTCTTCACAGAATAAATTCTAAGCAACAATTGGGTTGTAGGGCAACCCCAAAATGCTTTAAACTACAGTAATAAGAAGATGCAATTAAAGTAACACAACGTAACATCATTAGAGAAAGAGAATTGTATTGTTTCATGATATAACTCTGTATCTCTCACTCTATATCTATCATGTATGTTACACACAGACACACACACTGGAGATCAAAATTAGAGAACAACCTGCAATTTCCTAAATGTCAAGGTCACTACGTAGTCCTATGTGGAAATGATCCAAACAGGAGTAAAAGAGCAGGATTTTAACCATATGTCATGAGTTACAGAAATTCAGGAACAGTATAAGAAACTTAAATGAGGTATTTGAAAAAGGACACTGATCAAAATTAGAGAACACTTTCACACACAGTGGGGCATGCAGTTACATACATTACATTACCGTCATTTAGCAGATGCACTTATCCAGAGCAACTTACTTTTTTTTTATGTCATTTATCCAGCTGAGCAGTTGGTTAAGGGCCTTGCTCAAAGGCCCAACAGTGGTAGCTTGGCAGCTTGGATTTGAACTCCCGACCTTCCGATCAGTAGTCCAGTGTCTTAATCCCCCCTGAGCTACCCCCTGCCCAAGTTATAGTCTTGTATAGTTTTCTGTCAGGAGACATATTTTAACATTTATGGTAGCTCATGTACCATTTATATCAGCTGAACAGCTTTATACACAACACTGTTTAGATATTAATTGCTTCATTTGTATTGCCAATTTTAAAAGAAATACAGTATTGCTTTTTGAGGTGCAAGTTGATGTTCTGTTGATATGCTTGCCTTTCTATCATGCAGCTTGCTCATACAGTTATTATTGCTCCTATTGATCCAAACTCAAACTGCAAAAATCCTAATAGAGCTCCATTAGGGGAAGGATTTGTATTTCCCAATGCTCAAGGGAGGAACAGAATTTGTAATATTTGTAGAGCATGTGTAACATCAGTGTGCTTTTTATTTAGGGTAAACCAAATTATTGTAGTTATTATTCAAGTCATGGGTGAAAACCCAGCCAGGCAGCAGCACAAAAGGATAATCCATAGACATGAAACCAGAAAACATGCAAGGGCTGAAAGCAGGAAGCAAGCAGGAACAAAGAACAGGGCGCACACAGAACATGGGAAACAAAGGGCTAGAAATTAAAGACACAGACACAATAACACTTTGCATTAAACTGAGACATGTGAGGGTATAAATGCAAGCTAATTAGAAGCTAATAAGAACTCCAAGTACACTCGGAGAGCGCACACCTCAATAGTCAAGGACTCTTCTATGATATGCAAATCTGCAACTTTATATGTCTAGATATGTATCTATATGGATATTTTTCCAGTGGAGTCATTGTATTTCTACATTGACTCTGCTTTGTGACTATTGAACTAATACTGGATTTTAAGATGTCTGGCATTGTTGAGTGCAGACTTGGCCAAATGCTGTATCTAGCAAACTTAACGAAAGTAATACTAAATTTGCTGAGCCATGATATGAGCAGGATCCAGTCCAAAATGTCATAGGTTCTTCCCTGGCCCATGCTACACCAATGTACCAAGTGTCATGAAAATCGGTTTAGTACAACCTGCACTGAAATCATAACCACCTTGGCAAAGGTAAACAGGAGTGTCGAATTAGCACCCAACAAGGAGATTAAGCCATCACAAGATTGGAGTAGACATGAGCCAAAATGCACTTGTAAATGTAAACAAAATACATATGCTGTAAAAATGAAAATGTTGAGAAAACTGATTATCAAGACAACTGTCATGTATGCAGAGTGAGGCAGGATGCATGTGCAGGAAGCAGGCAGAAGTAAAACAAACTTTATTAATAATGCAAATAGGTAAACCAGAAACAGGGTCCAACGAGCAGAGGTCAAAAACACTAAGTATATGCAAAAACAAAATCCAAGGAATCCAGGAACACACAGCAAACAACAATATCAAAGGAGAGGCAGAGGCATACAATAGTCAGGGTCAGGATAACGGGAAACAGGAAATGGCTCGGCTAAAGTTGCAAATGGAAGTTAACACTTCGCAGCATAGTGTGTGTAAGCGATTCTTTAAATCATTAGTTAGTCCTAATGCAAAGCAGCCAAGAAAAATCAGGCTTCTGCTTATACATGGCCGGGATACATCTTGGGTCTTGTGGTTTGGGACTGTAATGTAACACTGTGAACCCTGAAGTTCTCTTCTGTGAGAAAGGGCAAAAGCATGAAGGACCCATCCTCCCTAGGTGGCTCTAGGCCCATGGTCTTGGGCATGGCATGGAATACAATCATAGTCTTTTAGTCTGAGTAAGGGCTTGGGCAGAAACTCAGGTACAGGCTTGGGTATGAATTTTGTTGCAGGCATGGGCATGGATTCAGGCATGATGGGCATGGAAGTGATCACCAGTACTTCTTCAAAAATTCGTAATTTGATGAGTATCAGTGTTGTCCGGTGGCTGGTGAGGTGTGAGTGACTTCTCAAGCCAGAGTGAATATAAGTTAAAGGGTTTCATAAGTTCTTTGTCAAATTTGTTGTTACAGAATTGATGAGATTGTCTCTGGGTATTAACATAGGAACTGGCTTAAAAGCAGGCACCCTGACTGGAACCGGAATGGGTTCTATGACTGGGACAGGAACTGGAACAGGATCGGGCTCCGTGTCTGGAACTGGAACAGGCACGGGCTCTGTAACTGGAACAGGAAATGGAACTGGAACATGCTCTGTGACTGTGACTGGAACAGGAAAGGGCTCCATGAATGTGACTGGGAGAGGAACTGGAAAAGGAACAGGCTCTGTGACTGTAATCAGAACAGGAATGGGCTCCGTGACTGGAACTGGAACAGGCTTTGAGGCAGGAGCATGTGTGGATCCCAGCTCAGACAGGGACTCCAGCATTGGCGTGGACATGGACTCTAGCAGAGAGATGGCAGTGGAGATGTCGTCTGTGACACCAGGTGGCAGGACAATGCAGTCATCCTCAAAGCCAGGGGGCAATGTGATGATGCCATCAATGAAGTAAGGTGGCAAAGTGAGCCCAGGATAGATATCTGTCCGGTCATTCTCAGGAGCAAGCTCTAGAGTGATGGCCTCCCTTTTAGCCTCTGGAGGGGGCTCTAGAGCATAAGCCATCCCTTTGGTCACTTAAGGCAGCTCTGGAGCAGTGGCCTCCTTTTCAGCCACTGGTGGCGGTTCTGGAGGTATGTCTGCTGTTGCTGGAGCTCTGTGGCTGCACCTTCTCAGTCTGCTGCAAGAGTTCTGGAGCTCAGGTCACCTTCTCAGCCTGCTGAGGGAACTCAGGAGGGCAGGATGTTTTTTCTCTTCAGTGTACTCGTCACTGCAGGCCACCCTGCTGATGGAACGAACCATTTCTGCTGTAAGATTTATTTCAAAGATTAGCAGAGTGAACACGGAACAGATAACATCCATGCATCAGTAACATGCAAAATATTTGTTTCTTCACACAAAGGCTGTGAAAAATGTCTGTTTTCGGCTAGTTTTAGGTTTTCTGTTTGTTTTTTGAAATGCATGTCATGTCTGGTTTATGAGCTCACCGTGAACGCAGTCACTCCTAAACTTGTTGGTTATCGGAGGTGACACACAAATTCAAACACAAATGGCAACAAAACAAACAGATTTTCATGCAAAAAATCTAGCTACATCTGTTTCATTTGTGCTGTTGGGGTGAAAATGAGACCTACTTTATGATGATGTGTAGTATCGTGCTCCCGGATGGCGTCCGGAGGATTTTTTTTGGATGTTATTTTCTTCTATACAGTGGTATTTCTTATGGCCGCAGTGTCAATACTGTTGTCACGTCAGTTTACAATTTTGAGAACGCTGTGTAAGCAATAAAGGAAAGCTGTTACACCTGTGTGCACCATTTAGGAAGATTTATTACCCCTCTCTTACAGCTTTTAAAAAGGTTATGGGAGAACGGGTGCTTTTTTTTCTTTGTGGCACTCTGCACTGTGTTTCCATTCTGCCAGCTCAGGACCGAAATGTCAGGAGTTTGGACAGATAACAAAAAGGAAAGACAGAAAGAGGTCTGGTTGTCATTTGTCTAAGTCTGGCATCGTGTAGAAGCTGAAAGCTCTGAGTGAATCTATAAAACACACACTGACCAAGGTTCAGGACACTCACAGGCCCTCCTGTTTTAATTTGCTATAGATAGCTGTAGAGGTGATGTCTTGTATGTCTATGTAATTAGGAAATAGCTTCGGTCAACATTTCTACATTCTCTGCATTTCTGTTGCGGCTCTCCCAGACTCTCAACCTCTCCGTCTGGCATTCTGAACTTCCTGCTGTTTATTTGTGCCTGTCTTTTCTTTATATCCAGTATGACAACAAACATCACTTTAGGGTAAAACACACACGCACACACATACTGCCATCTAATTTTCTCATGGTTTACATGACTCAAACAGCCGTAATAATCACGTTTACGTTCACGTTTATTCACTTGGCAGATGCTTTTTTTCCAAGTGACTTACAAGTGAGGTACAATCCAATCCAGCTGTTTAAACAGCGTGTGCCATGCTCGAGAATGAATTTCCACCAGCTGTCCTGAAAACAAGTGCCAGAGGAAGCGAATAAATAACTAGCAGCAAGACCAGACCTGAATAAAATGTCCCTGGCATTTTAAAAAGTCAGTTTATGTAAATATTACTGGAACATGGAAAATATCAAACAAAGGATCATCCTGTGAAAAAAAGCAAAACATACGAATTTAATTATAACAGTTTTACTAAACCCAGTTAGTCTTTATAGTGTAGTAGAATGCAGTACAATGGTGGTGTAAGCTTTGATTCTTGTGCTAGTTCAGTGCTAGGTTTGCTTTGGTCTTGTTTCAGATTATTTCACCTCACATCTTGCCTTTTATAATTTCTACTATAATCATCTGAAATAACTACGGTTTGTTGCACATTCCAGTTTAGCAATAACTAATATATGTTATTGGCCATGATGCTATCTAGCGCTACATGTAACAGCTGTGTGGCCTACAATATGGGATACGTTCATCCTAGGCCTGAAGTAAATCACTGAGAACGTGACCTGAATGTGATGTAATAGTGTTTATTGTACAGTGGTCCCTCCTCTCGCAAACGCATTGGATGGCAAACGAATCAACGTACGAACTAAATTCCCAAACAGATTTTGTACCGAACAGCACAAACATTCAGTTCCGGTCAAGCACTTATGGTGTGAACGTGTTCAACACATTTTTTCATCGTGTTTCTCTGCTTTTCTGCACTATAAGCCTTCGTTATGGGTCCCAAGAAAGTGAAAAGTGGAAATGATGGTGAGGGGGTAGCTCAGGGGGTTGAACGTTGGATTACTGAGCGGAAGGTTGGGAGTTCAAATCCAAGCACCACCAAGCTGCCACTGCTGGGCCCTTGAGCAAGGCCCTTAA